>QNGE01001052.1:0-179316 GCA_008508345.1 Paragonimus westermani
TGTAAACCCGAAGGAATAAAACTGGGAGGTGTGCCAGCGGGGCCTTTATGTCCAGCTGGTCAATGCTGGTTAGCCAGTTGATCAGCTAATAAGGAAAGGAAACTCTTATCTCTCGGAAACTGAACAGAGAGAGGCTACGATGACGGGATCTAAACTGAGAAGAAAAATTTTTAAGTGTAATACAAGAAGCATTGCAGCATAGGGGTGCAGGTTAGTGCATTCCAGACAAGATATGGATGAAAAGCAAAATTCTCATTGAACTATGAAAAGCCAGGCATACCATTCATCATAAAATACACCAACAAAGCCGAAGTAAAGAATGGGTAGAAGACCACAGACACTCAAGTTTCTGAAAGGAGAAGCGGATTAATTGTCAATGACCAGTCTGTTGGCCGATGCAGTCATTAACAAAAGTATAATGAATACACTAATATAACCCATCTGGGCCTAACGTAGTCGTCGCCTGTTCGCTGACGGTGTACTATGAGTACGTTGGTGACCTATTAACCCCAAACGGCCAGCGCATTCGCTGCCGCACACATCGCAACGCCGTATAGTCACATCACCGCGACCTATGGCACCGATGGTTCCTTTTCGTATCGCACGCCTCCGCTCGCTACCGCGCAATAACTGCTAGTTAAACTTTCGGACGCCCTCTCGAACCGTATTCCTCCAAGCCGTCCGGTCAAACGCCAAATCTTCCCAACATCTAAAATCAAAGTCACAACGTGAAAGACTTACGTGCACAACATCCTGATACCTCCGCTTCTGACCACCGGGATTTCGCCTACATGCTTTCACTTATCCGTACAGTAACTGCTTCGGGATACGGTCAACGCCCATCCGACGGACGTGACTGAGCCAATGGAGCTGGTTCAGCATCAACGTGGCTTCCTTCCCGTCCATGCATGGACGGGTTATTGTATAGTGAGACACACAAAAACAAAAATATTTGGTACGGACTACTGATACTCACACTCATGAATTTCTCGATTAGTTGATGCACTGACAGGTTCACAATCCAAATGGTGCTACGCAGGATAACGTCCAATTGCTTGTTAACTGTTTTCTTGAGCTCGTTACACCCAGACACATTCACAAGACGGAGAGAAAAGATTGAATCAATACTCAGCGTAATGTGCCAACAAAGTTGTCGATTGTTAAGTTGGCAGTTGTCGGACGGATGCGTTGACACGGTAAACAACCCCTTTCCGTCCATCGTCCAGGTGCTTTATTGCTTTTTTCCATTTACAGACGACCCAAACTTTGCGCAAGAACAGACGACTGTCAAAAGTTTGTCGTAGGTCACTTGACGAACCCACATCTCTTTTCTCTCGAGAGGTTCTATGGCTGGATATTCCGCTGTAATAGGGAAGATACGTACAGAAGAACGTAATTTAATAGAGTCCTCTTACCACAACAGCCAATCACGACCGAACATTCTGCCGGAACTTGACGTTCCTTATCCCAAGCCTCCGATGTCATTATTTTCCAAGTGTGCCTCTTGGTGAATCTGATCAAGGGTGAGATAAAAATTTTCTTCTTCTTTTCATTAAATAACCGAAGCACATGTAATATAAACTATCCCACTGGTGGAGCGCTATATAGCGCTTTTGATTAGTACTAGTTTTGTGGGTCACAATTTATTGCGTACGCATGACATTCGGAATTAGGGACTTTGATTGTCACTAAAAACCATACCTGCATTAAAAACTCTCAAGCAATTAACAAGGAGACCCGGTACCGATGAATTGAGCAGAATAGAGCTAATGAACGATAACCACACGTTTGTATTGGAATTACGTACCATACCAGAAAGTGTACAACCTTTAAGAAGTTTGGTGGGACTTTCACGTGTAGTGGAACGGCGGGTGTTGAGATATTATAGCAAGAAGTTATCAACACCTCTTTCAAGGTCTTCGAATGTAATACACCATCATGCATGCCTCGTGCCAAGTACTGTGAAAAGGGTGTGACATAGATGCGCTGAGGTAGATGAATCAACCTTCAAAGAAAATGGACTGCATCTTGTCACATGTAGCGCAAGATTCATTTTGATCAGTTTCCACAAATTGACCACTTCTGCTCGACTCACAGTCACTTTGTAAATGACCTCGTTTCCCGCGCTTGTGGCATCTAGAGCTGCGGTGAATGCATGTGCATCTGGAATGTTTCTTGCCACATGAGGCACAAGTTCCGAATCTGCTAGTGACACGTGTCGTCTAGTGCAAAGAATTTTGATAAACTGGCCGAGAACCATAGTTAGGGGCTTAAGTGAAAAATCGCGGAGTATTGTGCTCTGTAGATCGCTTTTTCATCGATCCAAACAAGACCAGGGCCTCTAAAACTTCCACTCTGGACTGTATTACTAACGTCTTCGTGCTGCTTGCAGATTACTTGGGTATTCTGACACGTAGGTTTCGGGAGTAGTGGTAGTTTTCTATTTAGATCCGGAGCAGTAATGCCGGCGGTTAGTCGGTCACGAAGTTGGACCTACAACTGATCACCAAAACCACAACGTGCTGCCTGAGTTTGGATCTGGAGAATAAAGTCACCGACTAACTGGTTCGGTTGGCGCTGCATGATGTTGATTTTGGCTTGTTCGGCGACCTCAAAATTTACAGGCTTGGCATGGCCCAGCAAGATTTTCTTTATGCAGTATTATGGGTGGTCCATCAGCAAATCTAGATAAGGAAGATTCTTTAAAGTCCAGTAAGCTTCTTTTTTCATTCTTGAGAGGAAGAAGGCAGATTTTATCTCTTTAGTTAGAATGGATGCGGTCGTACCCCATAGTTTAAATCGTTCAAAGTAATCTACACTATAACGAAGGGATGAATGAACGTCCAAAGTTGTGAGAGGCATACGATTCATTGTTATTGAAGACCAATGTGATATTCCGTGAACAGATGGAACCTAACGCGAGACCGGTATCCCGTATATGCGGATCGAGCAGAACATAGCGAATGAACGACAAACACACGCTTGTATTGGAATTACGTGCCACAATAGAAAGTGTACAGCCTGAACTTCACTAATTGGCGTGAAAGTATATGTTCATTGTCATTCATCACAACAGCATTGAAGAAATCGTAGTCCATTTTTGGCTGATCGTATTGGCACATGGAAAGTCACAAAACGTACGTTATATGATTCAATACGGAACAGATAACTTGAAGAATTATGAAAAATATAACACTGGGACAGCTAGTCTAATCCCGATGCGGTATCTTTAAAGCCAAATTTGGATTGGCCCCTATCATATTGTGGTGGACTGTAAGGTCAGAGGTGCGAGTTTTCGAGCGCTCGGTCGAATACCTCAACGCGGGGGGAAAGGTACGTTCAAAAGCCTGCCGCGATCGAATCAAGACCAACGTGCACGGCCGGATGAGTCATCGCTCGACTGGATCGGACCAACGGGCGAGACAGGGCGGGCGAAATACGACAGACAGCCAGATCGGAGGCGTGGATTTTCCAACATTTAGAGGAACATCTCGACACGATTTTGGAATACGGTCAAGGCCAACTTTGGGCGGATGGCGGACAGCACGAGCAGCCGGACGAGCCATCGCGCAACGAAATCGGACAAACAGACGAGGAATGGCAGGCAGAAAACCCCCGGTAGGAGGCGCCGATCACACACGTTAACCGGTCAGAATTGCACACGACGTGTGAACGGAAACCGGGAGGTGTTGCGGATTGGAATTATGACTCATAAACGCGCGTTGCATGTGACTGGCGATTTGGACAATAAAGATTGTGCTTTATTGGACGCCTTCTCGCTACACTGGTGCCGTGCCCTGAACACAACGCAATGAATTTGCCTTGGACAAATCAGTTTGCGGACGGAGATGTGGAAGACTAGCTGTCGGAATTTGAGGCGATTGCGGCGTGCAATGAGTTGAAAGGTGAACCATAACTTTTGACGGCGTTGGGAACGCTGCTCACCGGACGCGCAAAAGCTGTCTATACCTTGAGCAAACAGACAAAGGCCGCAACAACATATGAAGAAACACGGGCCGCAGTGATTCACGAGTTTGCAAAGGAAAGAGACCGAGCAATGGATCAGTTTTACGGCTCCAGATTTTGCGACACTCAGAACCCCATGGTTCACTATCAATATTTATTACGACAGTTGACGCTGGCGTCACCGGAGGCAGACGAGAAAACGAAAGACAGATTGGTGAGGGAGCGGTTTATCCAGAGTTTCGCCGCCGGACTTGCAGGATAACGTTCGAAGGGCCGAGTTTTGTTGTCTGTTGTGTCGGGGTTTGGATGAGCAGTGAATCGAGTAGATTTTCATCACAGTACACTTGGTTCTTCCGTTCTTGTGCTTACTTCTATGTCAATCGTGATGTTAATTCGAACCTTTCGTGCGGGACTTCTACCCACAACACCTTCCGTCCCGCTTTCTTGATATATTTCCCCCTATACTTTATTTTTCAGGGTCGATAATAATACAGTAGTTCAACGTGCTGTATGACTGTTTTCACTACTGTAGGTGCTTTTCGATAGTGAAAAACAAAGTGGATATTGCTCTCTCGAACCGCTACAACAAAACGCATGTTCCGAGCAATTTTCCCAACCTGAAGATGCACAATTTACTATGCCTTTTGAATAAACACCCGGAAGAGCAGAAGTGCTACAGACGAAGTCGTGTAGAGTTTTTTTATTGGTTTTGTTCACTTACGATGCTGCACCATTGTACAACAACGTTTTGCGTCACCTCTGCATGTTGTTCGATTTGATTACAAATGACCTTGCAACAACAATAAAGTTTTGTGCACGCACGTCTTTCTGCTCTTCCACCTGTGGCGTAGTTGCTTGACGATACCACACGGATCTCATCCATTTTTAGCTCGGTTATACTCAGAACATCTCCGCAGCACCAACCGCGTTTCAGCCGCTCACAGTAATCGCGGAATATCCTTGCTCCCTGGATACTGGTAATTTGAAATGTTGTGGTGGTCCTCTTGAGCCCTTTCTGTGGGCCATGCTCTTTATTACTATAACTTGTTAAAACTCTCGTAACTGCCCTGTTGCATTCGTTCATCCTTCTATCACTGAACACACTGAAATACGTCCGCGTTCACTTAGGGTAGTCGGAGACTCTTTCTGACCCCTAAATATTGGTGAGCCCGAATTAGTTAATTTCTCACATTTTCCCGTCGTAATTATCCGGCGAACTCGTTGTTTCTTCACCTTGTGTGTATTTTTTCTGTTTTCGATTTAATTACCACAACTTCTCTACTGTCCCCATTAACTTTGCGCGTTAAAAAGCGTCCACTGGTGTTATGTCCGACTACGACGATTCAACTGAGCAGCTGGCCGCATCCGTGCACATCAAACTGCCTGACTTTGGAGTCAGTAACCCTCGTTTTTGGTTCGGACAAGTTGGAGCTCTCTTTCGAACGAGGCACATTAAATCACAGACCATGATGTACTCCTACATAGTTCAATCCATCCCCACTGAAATCGCCGAAGAGGTCTCGGATCTCATTGACAACGTGCCTGATGACCAGCCGTACGATAAGCTGAAAAACGCCTTAATTAGCAGGGTAGGTGTTTCTGAACAGCAAAGGCTAGACCAACTATTTTTGCGAAATTGAGCTAGGTGACCGCAAACCATCCCAGTTGCTACGACACGTGAAACAGCTTCTCAGAGGCAGGAAGATGGATGACACCATTTTTCGACAGCTATGGATGAAAAATCTACCATCATCAACTCGTGAGATTCTGGCTACATTCCGCAGTGCTGTGCCTATAGAAGAGCTTGCAGATGCAGCTGACAAAATGTTGGATGTTCAGCGTAATCCCCAGTTAGTAAACACAGTCGTTAACCAACCTCATGACGATTTGTGATATCAGGTTGAGTGTTTGACCAAACAGGTCCAGTCGTTTGTTCACACTCTGCACTCTCGGCCGCGCAGACCACGCAGTCGATCTACAACACCTTCCCGATGTCTAACGGCACTAGCACACAACAACCATAACTATTGTTGGTATCATCGTGCTTTCCGCCACCGAACAAATAAGTGCACTCAGCCCTGCACATTCAGTACTTTACCGACCGCACAGGGAAACCCAGTGACCGGCCAGTGATGGCGACGACTGTGCCTGGTGTCTCATTCAAATGTCGTCTTTTCTACATCCCACACAGATCCACAGGCTACAACTTCCTAATCGACACTGGCGCTCAGGTAAGCGTAATTCCATGCACCGTAGGCGACCGCTAGCGTTGTCTGCTCGTTTTCTCTTTACAAGCCGCTAACGGAACCCCGACATAGACATACGGTCGACGTTCGCTCATCCTTGACCTTGGACTACGACGTTAGTTCCGCTGAATTTTTCTGATAGCAGACGTTTGGACCGCAACTCCGGGTGCCGATTTCCCATCCCATTTTGGTCTCTTGGTTGATATTCGGCACCACACTCTTTTGGACAGCTTGTCTCCCTTGAATGCTGAGGGCAAATTAACTACCGTGAGTTCCAGTGGAGTCCACATGGCGGTGCCAAGACCCTCAAGACATTCCCGCCTGATCCAGCAATACCCGCAGCTCATAAGTCCGTCATATCACCCATATTCTTTGAAACACGACGTTACACACACCTTTGTGACCAAAGGACGGACAGTGACCGCTTGCCTCAGACGTCTCCCTCCCGAAAAGCTGAAGATTGTCAAAGCGGAATTTGACCACATGATTCAACTTGGCATCATCCGTCCATCCAAGAGTGCATGGTCTTCCCCCTTAAATTTGGTTCCTAAGAAAACGCCGGGTGATTGGAGATCATGTGGTGATTTCCGAGCGCTCAACACCGCCACCGTACCAGACCGTTATCCCATTCCCCACATCCACGATTTCTCCTTGACTCTACATCCTAAGTGTATTTTCTCTCGAATTGACTTGGCACGTGCATATTACCAAATTCCCGTCGCTGAAGAAGACATACCCAAGACCGCGAGCACAACTCCCTTTGGCTTGTATGAGTTCCTTCGAATGCCCTTCGGACTTCGGAATGCAGCTCAAACATTCCAGCGTTTCATGGATCAAGTTGTATGTGATCTGGATTTTGTCTTTGTATACCTTAACGATGTTTTGGTTGCCAGCCGTTCCCCGAAGAACATGAAATGCATCTCCGTCTTTTACTGGAGCAGTTGAGTGAATACGGAATTTCCATCAATTTAGCAAAGTGCGTTTTTGGCGTCTCGTCTCTTGAGTTCCTTGGACATTTTATAGACGCAACTGTCATCAAACCTTTAGACACCAAGTTGCAGGCGCTGCAAGAGTACCCCATTCCTGATTCCAGCAAAAAACTTCAACGGTTCATTGGAGTTGTTAACTATTACCGTCGTTCCATTCCTCACTGCTCACATCTTCTGAAGCTGTTAACCGATCTGCTACGTGGTTCTAAAGAGGGCGTTATTTTATGTCCTGAAGCGCTAGAGGCGTTCAACGACGTAAAGAAAGCGCTCAGCGAAGCGACGTCCCCTGCTCATTTCAATCCAGGGCCGACCGCTCATCTGATCCTCTCATATGACGCGTCTAATCACGCTGTCGGTGCAGTGCTCCAGCAATACGTTGGTGGTGAATTACGACCCGTCTCATTTTATTCACAGAAGCTGTCATCCGCGCAAGCTAATTATAGCACCTTCGGTCGTGAGCTGCTTGCTATCTACTTGTCCATTAGGCACTTTCGTCATTTGTTAGAAGGAAGGAACTTCACCGTTTTAACAGGCCACGAACCTTTAATATACGCCTTCAACGTTAGTCAAGATAAATATTCGCTTCACGAAATTCGACACCTCGATTTCGTAGCGCAATTCACAACGGACATCCGACACGTCGACGGAAACTCCAGTGTGGTTGCTGATGCGTTCTCAAGACTACATGTTAACGCGGTTTGTGGCCTCCAAGATATAAGTCTCGAGAAAATTGCTGAAACTCAAATGTCTGATCCTGACTCTCATCTATATGCACCCCACCCTTTCAGTGTTCCCCTATTCCCTTACCATCTTCCGAATCCACCATCGTATGTGACACTTCCGCGGGCATCCTACGACCAATTCTACCCCTTTCTCTTTGTCGATCCAATTTTCCCCATTTGCATTCTTTGGCCCACCCTAGCGTCCGCCCCACGCTCGAATTAATTGCTGCCCGTTATATTTGGCCTAATATGAAGAAAGATGTGCGCTGTTTGGCGAAATCATGTCTTCATTGCCAGAAGAGCAAGGTACATCGCCACACCGTCGCCTCTCCTGGAAATTTCCCCACTCCGGACGCACGTTTTTCTCACGTCTATGTTGATCTGGTTGGCCCATTGTTCCCCATCAAATGGAAGAACGTTCCTGTTTACATGTGTCGACCGATTTACATGATGGCCCGTGGCCATATGCGTCGTCAAAGTCAGTCGCTAGAGCGTTCCTCGAACAGTGGATTGCCAATTTTGGCGTTCCGTTGTTCGTTACTACAGACCGAAGCTCACAATTCCAGTCAGCCCTCTTTTGCGACTTAGCTCATCTGTTGGGTTTTGAACACATCAAGACGACTGCACACCATCCTGCTTCAAATGGGATTGCTGAACGTTTTCACCGACAGTTGAAAACATCTCTCATGGCGTAGTCCACGCAGAGTTGAACAGAGCGCTTACCGCTCACCTTGCTGAGCATCAGATCCATCTTGAATGAAGATGTACAATGTTTCACTTCTGAATTAGTCTATGGAACATCACTTTGCCTGCCAGGTGATCTTTTCGACGAGAACACACAAGCTGCAATAGATCCGTCGGGATACGTGCGCCGCCTCAAATCACACATGGAAACACTCCGTGCCATTCCGACCCGGCAGCACTCCTGGCCTCATCTACTTAACAAGGACTTACTGACTTGCACTCATGTTTTCTATCGTTGTGACGCCGTTCGGCGCTCACTTCGACCACCTTACGATTTCGACCACCTTACGATGGCCCATTTAAAGTGATCCCACGAAAGGATAAAGTTTTCACGATTGAACGTTCTGGAAAACAGGTTACTATGAGTTTTGACCGTATCAGGCCAGCCTACGTCGACACGCACTGGGAATTTCCCTTCCGTGCATGTAGCCATGGGGCTGAATCGTAAAACCCCGAAGCATCTATTCCTTTCACTCTCCACACATTCGACTCTTCAACCGAAAACGACGGTAATGACAAAGGACCATCTTATTCCCATCCGTCTACCGAAAATACTCATACAACATTATCAACTTTCCTCACCCGTCTCCACTTCGTCCAAGTGCGCGTTCCGGCAGACATATTACCTTATCAGCAGGTTTTCGTTGACAACGTTCATGTCCATCCCTTTTCACTTAACGGACGATTATTTTTAAAACTCTCGTAACTTTTCTGTTGCATTCGTTCATATTTTTCGCCACTGAACTCAGCGAAATACTCCTGCATGCACTTAGGGTAGTCGGAGACTCTTTTTGACCACTACAGCCGATATATCCCTCCTACGAGTCAATTGAGGTGGTAAGCCATTTATGAAGAGCTTACAGTCCAGGTGGATGATCGCGTCGCCATCCTATCTAAAACCTGCGAGAGAGATGGTTAACTTGTCTACGACCTTTTGTATAGCGCTCCAACAGTATTGCCTGGCCTTTCAAGCAAAATTAAGTCGAAGACAGCAACGAAGAATTGTTGGATTTCGGCCTCTTGAGACCTTGAAGATCCGCATAAATGGGTGCCAATGAACGGTTAGCAATTAATTCTTTCTGTCTCTACGAAGTAAGGAGTACTTTCTCGTTTGCAACCGGCTGGCGAGTTACGGGTGGAAGTACCCGCCGTAACCGCGTTTTGATGGTTAACACAAGGTAGGTAACTGCGCCATCAAATTTTACGGCGTTACGAACGGTCAGCAGCTTTTGTCATATAAAACCGAAGCTTCCTCAGTTTTGAATGCGCTGCACGGAGTTTGGTGCTGTTGTTGCTGAATATGGTATCCGCCCCATACTGTCCACCCACAAATCTTATCAAACCATTAGGAACAAGTCGGATAGCATCCAGTATGCAGTCGCCAAGTTATCAGTACGAGTTTGAAATCAAGCGAACACAATATCACAAAGCTTGTGCTAGTTTTTGCCTCCTGCCAACTTGAACAGACCAAAGAATTCTACTTCACTGCACTTGGAAGGAAACGGGTCAGAAGCCACCCTTTTAATCTTAAGTGCAAGTCGTAGACCGTGATTTATTCATTTATCATGAGAAAAAATTATTCCACGGCACACTCGGTCTTGTAACCTTGGTACATGATGCGAAAATCGAAATCTTCAAAGTCTGTGTCACGGACTCATGTGTGTTTGTTTAACTGGCCGCATCGTACGTTATTTTTAAATTCGGTATAGCTGCCGTTGTGGTTGCTTGCTTGTTATCAAATGGATGCCGGAATAATATATATCGAGACATACGATTATGCAGACATTATGAATGAATTCGCTAACAAGATATTTTTTGTCTTCAGGAAATAGACTATATTGCGACCTTCAAGGCGATGTTTGCGAAGCGTGGTGTAATCGAAGAAGGTGAGTTGCTTCACGTGTACGTACACAGTTGTCTTGCAGATATTAGATTCGGTGGACGGGATGACGGAGCTTTATCTGGTACATGGCTTCAGTCATCCAGAAGGACACTCAGAACGCATGCAAGCCAACGGCTATATTCCGTGCTGAAAAGAGGTGGCGGTAGTCTGTACCATTCTCCACAGACTTCAAATCAGTCATTCAGGTCAATTACCCCAGGAGTTTATTCTCACTGACTTCACTCTCCCACATGTGGTTAAGCATGTTTCAGCGTACGGTATGGTTTGCATTCACTCGTAAGCTGGGACAAATGAATGGAGCCGTCATAAGTGTTCAAGCACGGGGTACGGTTTGACTTCACTCGTAAGCTAGGAAAATTGCGCGGAACTTTTGTAAGCTTTCAGTTGGGAAGAGCTCCTTGATGTCGCTCATTCAGCAGGACACCTTGTCCGCATTTCAACGTACGTCTTGCCCGCATGAAATTTTCGCAACCGCGGTAGCGGAGAATGGCTATAACATGCCTGTAGGTATGCCAAAAAGTACCGCTGATTCGACCAGTTTTTGCGCATTTTCGTACGTTGAAATATCTGTACTGGTTTATCTTACGTCTGCAAGTCCATAAAAAGCTTAGTCCTCATGATACAACTGTGGATCAGTCTTCGAAACTATCATCACTTCTCGCTGCTTAGTTGACTTCAAAATTCAAGAAAAGCATGTCTTATTACGTCGGTGACATCAGTCTTTGCAATATTTAACCACTAATTTTCCGAAATGACGTGAAATGCAACTTTTCGTTATTTTTTGTTGATCAGCATGCCATTGGGCTGCCGCATATCCTGTGCTTAAGCCTTTGGGAGATTAAAACAAAAACATCCCCACCAACAGAATTCATCGACTCCACGAACTGAAACACGTCACAAAAATCATAACAACCTCGGTAACTCAAAAACGTTTCTGCCTTGCAGATTACGGAGAAATTTACGGTGCACCGACTACACGCAGCCCTTTTAATTGGTTAAGTGGCCATAGATTACATACATGGCTTAGAAAATGGTAGCATATACTTACGGCACTTAGCGATCACATGCTTCACAGTCGCCATCACTTTAGACACCCAAAATTTCGTCCAAGTGGATGGAGGCATATGCATGTAAATTTCTTTTCGTGGTAGCGCCACTACAAACCTTAATGAATTCAGCTTACAACTTTAACCCAAACCTAGAAAGTGAAACTCACCAACAAACTCAGAAAATCCAAAATTTATGCACATAATGTGAAGTGACAACAGCGAAAAGTTGAAAAGCCTGGGAAGGACCACTTAGTGCACATGCGTTACCGCCTGCAGCTAACGTACCGATAGAAAGAGCAACATGCTGTTAACCGGATATCCATCCGGAGTTTTTAACTCGGATCCCTAGGGATTTAATCAAGCAGGTAAGTACTGGGCAGAATTCAGTCAACGGACATAACTATTACACGGTGCTCACATAATTCCCAACCAACCACTCTCGTAGAGTATCACTATACTCGTGTTTGATTTTGGTTACAGCTTAACACTGATGCTCATTCTTGTCGTATTTTGAGGTGGGGGTCCAGACACACTTTCCATGAAAAAACAGTATCACCATAGGCCTCACTTCAGACAACCGAATTATCATATGCAGAGAATCAGCCGCACCCGTTTGTGAAAATTGCCAATTTTGCATCAAACTGGACACCCCTCAAATTCTGTTGCAATTGTAGCGACCCTATTTGTTTATTGTTAACTGCTTTGAAGTTAGAGTTAGCATTTGTACTATTTCTCCCCCCCCCCACATTTTGTGTGCGCTAAAACGTTTGTTTGAACGAGTATGGTTACCGGCAGACGACCCACGCACTCGAACGTTTCTGCTCCGATGCCTGCTCGCTTGACGTTTTACTGTACTAACGTTTCGTCTCTCTCTTCGTTCGCTCTCGTCGATTTTACGTGTCGGTAATATATTTCTCATCTACTTGTTGCGTTGTTCGTAATCGACCGGCCACAGCCCGTATGAACTCTACACAATGGTGAGCCCGGTTGGGATATTTATGAGTGTATACCTGAGTTCATTTTTTTCTTTCCCCTCATTACTTTTTGGGAGCGTATATTGTGCATATATATAGAAATTTATATGTCCATTTCCATTCGCTTGGTCGCTATGGACACTAAGGAGGTCAAGTCCGAATTCTCGTACTCCGTATCGTTGATCGCGCTAGCCGTTCCAGCTTTTGGGGATCTCGATCCAGAGCTGTGGTTCGCTGTGCTGGAAATAGAGTTCGGCAACCGGTGCATAACAAATGACTCGGACAAGTTCTCGCAGCTTATACCGCGTCTTCCCCGAGGTATGCTGACCCTGATTGGTGATATCTTACTAGGGTCGACAACCGATCGTTATGAGTCCGCTAAGCAAACGATTCTTGAGGAAACACAGCAATCCGGTAAAATGCGTTTGGAACAACTGTTCCAACGGCTACGGTTGGAGGACAAGAAGCCGTCGGTTCTTCTTCGGGAGATGCGACATTAAGCAGGCAAATCACAGTTGCCTGAGTCGTATTTGGAAGAGTTATGGATACAAACATTGTCTGTGTACACGCAGGGGTTACTTTCTGTGTTAACCTCACGTTCTTAAAGTGATCTAGCGGTTTTGGCCGACGCAATACTTGAGCGTTTCCGAGGCACAGGGCAGCCAGCAGTAGTTGGGCAAATAGTTAACTCGAACACTCCGGCGGATCATTTGTTGGCCACGAAGGACGCCGAAATAGCAAGCCTGCGGAAAGCATGGGAATGCCGTGAACGCGACCCCTTAGAAACAAACGCCGAGGTAGCTCAATTGCGGCGTGAACCGGCTGATCTTCATGCCAGCATTCAACGTAATAGGTCACCGTCTAGAATTCCTCCAACGCGCGCCCGATTACTGCCCGGACTAAAAACTGGCAGTGTTTGTTGGTATCATGAGACGTATGGTGAGAACGCTAGACGATGCCGATCGCCATGTAGCCGTCGTGCTAACAAACGTTTAAACTAGCAGGCCGGCGTGTTCTAGCGACGACAGCCACAAGCCAGTCAAACAACAGTCGCCTTCTCTTTCTGAGGGATGTAATCTTCAAAATGCCATTTTTAATCGACACAGGAGCGGAGGATAGTGTCATCCCGCATCCTCCAATGGATGCGCGATCAGAATCCGGTACTACTTTCCGAGCTGCAAACGGCACGCCCATTAGAACCATCGGTGGTCGGCTGTTGAATTTAAACTTTGGTCTTAGACGCGATTTTCTCGTGGTCGATATTCTTTTCCCTATCGTTGGTATCGAATTCCTCCGACATTTCGATTCACTGGTCGACGCACGTCGATCACGTCTGATTGATACCGCGACAAAGCTAAACGTTCAAGGCAAGCTGTCGCACGCAACTGTGATCAGCCCTATGCTAGTCACTCCCCTAGTTTGCGAGCCTTAGGGGGAACTTTTATCCGGATTCCCTCAACTGCTCCGACCCACTAACGAACTACCGGCCGTGACAACGACGTCGCGCATCACATTGTCACACGAGGGCCGCCAGTTCAAAGTCGTCCACGCCGCTTGGCTTCCGATAAGCTCAAAATTGTCCGAGCCAAGTTTGAGCATATGCTCCAACTCGGTATTATCGGCCCGTCCAATAATCCGTGGGCTTCGCCATTGCACATGGTGCCTAAAAAGACCGGTAACGACTGGCGCCCGTGCGGCGACTATCGAGCATTTAACAACGCAACCACTCCCGATAGGTATCCAATCCTCCACATTCAGGACCTGACGGCAAACCTGTCGGGGAAACAGATATTCACAAAAATCGACCTAGTGCGCGCTTACAACCAGGTTCTTGTAGCCCCAGAAGACGTCCCAAAGACATCACTCACAACACCGTTCGGGCTTTTTGAATTCTTACGCATGCCGTTTTGTCTAAGCAACGCCGTTCAGACTTTCCAACGTTTTAGTCACGACGTGTGTCGTGGACTGGACGGTGTTTATCCGTACTTAGATGATATCTTGGTGGCCAGATCATCGCAGGAGGAACATTGCGTACACTTACGATCATTATTCACCCGGTTGTCCCATCATGGGGTGAACATACACCTAGCTAAGTGCTCACTCGGAGCGTCCCGCGTAGCCTTCCTAGGTCACAGTATATCCGCGAGCGGGACAGATCCTCTCCCCGACAAAGTACGGGCGATAGTGAACTACCCGGAGCCCACACCGTTCAAGCAACTTCGCCGTTTCGATGGTTTAGTGAATTTTTACCGTCGTTTCATCCTTAACTGCGCCCGTCTAATGCAACCGCTCACCGACCTACTCTCGGACAAGGCACGTTCATTCTTATTCCCAACGGCCGTAAAAATGGCCTTCATTAATTTAAAAAGGGATATCACCAATATGGCATCGCTGTCGCATCATCATCCGTCTGCTCCATTGGCACCAAGCGTGGATGCATCAGACGTGGTTGTAGGGGCGGTTCTGCGACAGCAACTCGGCGCCCACTAGCCTTTTTCTCTAAACGGTTACGACCTACTGAGTCGCGGTATAGTGCAGTTGGAGAGGAGCTGTTAACGGTATATCTCGGCATCCGCCATTTTCGACATGTCCTTGAGGGCAGGAACTTTATCGTATTCACAGACCATAGGCCGCTAACCTACGCGTTACGCTCGACAACGGACAGGTATTCCCCCAGAGAGACCAGACACCTGGATTATGTCGCTCAGTTCACGACCGATGTTCGTCATATTTCAGGTATTGCGAACCCAGTCACCGATGCTCTCTCGCTCATTAACGCTACACTGAGCACGACAGAAAGCTCAGTAGAGCTGGCGGCAATCGCAGCCGCACAGGACAACGATCCGGAGATAGAACAACTCCGACGGTCCAGTTCCCTTAAGTCAGAAAGAGTTCCCATGAATTCCTCCGGTGGTATGATTACTTGTGACACTTCACAAGGCATCGCTCGTCCGGTTATTCCATTGGCCTTCCGCCGCCGAATTTTCGATACGTTGCACAACATGTCTCACCCTGGCATACGTTCAACAGTCAAACTGGTCACGCAGCGCTTCGTCTGGCGCAACGTCAATCGCGACGTCCGCACATGGGCGAAAGCGTGCATACACTGCCAGCGGTCTAAGATCCACCGTCACACGCGTACCCCAGTGGGAACTTTTGCAGCCCCCGATGAACGTTTCTATCACGTGCATGTCGACCTGGTCGGACCCCTGCCACCCTCGGATGGGTATACTTACATCCTGACATGCGTAGACAGGTTTACACGTTGGCCAGAGGCTATACCAATTCCGAATTGCTCGTCGGAAACCGTCGCACGAGCATTCTTAGAACGTTGGGTCGCTCAGTTTGGTTGCCCTGCTGTAGTGACTACCGATCGCGGGTCACATTTTGACTTAGCCTTCACTTCACTCCTCAACGCACTAGGCTGTAGTAGAATTCGCACAACAGCTTACCACCCGGCAGCCAACGGGTTGGTTGAGCGTTTTCATCGGCAGTTGAAAAGTTCACTATCCGCTAGCAACAACCCCTCATGGCACGAGGTTCTGCCACTAGTCTTGTTAGGTATCCGTAACACGCTGAAGGCTGACCTGCATACCACCCCCGCCCAGTTAGTGTATGGGTGCTCCTTACGTTTACCCGGCGAGTTGGTTGCCCCACGCGCAACGGGACCTATCAACTTCGCAGATTACGGCGAGCGGCTAGCCCAACACATGAGGCGACTCCGACCACATCCACCGAGAGAACAGACGACGCCAACGTACGTACATCCTTGTCTGTCAACTTGTTCTCGTGTTTTGGTTCGTGAGGTTACTACTCGACGACCTTTGCACCCGCCGTATACCGGACCGTTCCGCGTACTCGCACGCTATGCTAAAACTTTCGTGCTGGAACGCAATGGTAAACGCGAGGTGATCTCTATCGATAGATTGAAGCCAGCGTTTATAGAGGTACCCGATAAAAAAACTGATTCGCAAGCAGCAACTCCCTCTTCGGTCGGTACATTACCTAGCGTTGGTACAGATTCGGTTTCAGCTGCCACTCCGCCTGCCTCGACGGGGCCAAACCCTCAGAGCAGACGCGGGCGAGATTTGCGGAGGCCAGTGCGATTCGCAGATTACGTGGACGTCCGCTATATCTAATTTTGTTGTCACACTTCCTTACCAAGTTGATTTTAGATGGCCTGACTTACAGCAGACTGTCGACGAGACGTTTTCTTTCCAAAAGCAAAGAAAGCCTTATTTTGTTGGACGCCATGGAATCAGACAACCCAATACCTGGAATTAACCATCCACTAGCTACATGGGGTACTGAGGACGTGCATTGCGAGAAGACCCTGGAAAGCTCGATTTCCTGTGAAGACCGCTTACGATGGACGTGAACAAGGCTACAGCCTTACTAAGCCGACCACAACGTGTCTGTTTCCAATTCCCCTTCTGCTTGCAATTAGTAACCTGCCCAACCGTGCCCCCCCCAACCATTTACATATGTTCTCCCTCCCCCTTTCCACCGGACGTGGACGCGAGCTGTGTGGCAAGAGTAAATTGGACCATTCATGCTCGAGTCAACGGTTCCAGATAACTGAAGAACTACTACATTATCGAAGTCAACACTGTGGTTGTCTTCTAGCGGGGGAGCTCTGTAGCGACCCTATTTGTTTATTGCTAACTGCTTTGAAGTTAGAGTTAGCATTTGTACTCTTTCTCCCCCCCCCCACATTTTGTGTGCGCTAAAACGTTTGTTTGAACGAGTATGGTTACCGGCAGACGACCCACGCACTCGAACGTTTCTGCTCCGATGCCTGCTCGCTTGACGTTTTACTGTACTAACGTTTCGTCTCTCTCTTCGTTCGCTCTCGTCGATTTTACGTGTCGGTAATATATTTCTCATCTACTTGTTGCGTTGTTCGTAATCGACCGGCCACAGCCCGTATGAACTCTACACAATCCCTGTATTCCAGACAAACCCCTTGGTTAGCTCACCTCGAAAGGAAACACTAGACTCAAGTTTCAGACTCACTAGAACGCATCAGTATTGCACATATTTGTCGCAGTCGAGTTGCACTCAGTTGGAACTGATCCAACAAAATCAAACCCAGTCAGCGATCACTATCGACAACCGATCGACAATGAAAAATCACGACTCAGCACGTTGACCCCCGTGTATTATTACCGACCCTGGAAAATAGTGTACAGAGAGATATCAAGGTAGCGAGGCACGGAGCGAGTTGTAATTTCAGCCCCGGGTCGGATGTTACAAAATGCGTAGCTTGACTAAAACGAAAATAGGTGGAAAATCGAAATCATCGAAGAGGTATAGATGATGGTGACTACCAAAATATTATTTATTGTAGTCACTACAACTTCAGCCCTCGCACTTATGAGACTAGTGTTTTAACAATAACGTCAGTAACTTCAAAATCATGTGCAGTGCTAGTTCCTGAATTCGTACGCTCAGAGTTTCCCCAACCTTATGTTACCGTGAATTGAAAGTCGCAGGGAGAAGACGATGAATCTGCAAACGAACTTTAGTTATCGATTTACTCACCGTTCACAACAGACTTCAACGTAACAATTAGGGGACGTGAGAGCACCTTGAGCACAACCACACAGCAGCCACCAGAGAGAAAGCGTGTGTCGAAGGAAATTCCAGTCGACCTTCAGAATTCAAACAAGCGTTAGACTGGCTAAGCGGCGTTCCTAACGGTAATAGCTCAACGTTGTTATCCTAGTGAATGTAACCTACAGCAGTAAAGATGGGGCGGATTCATTATACCGCTACGAGCAAAACTGCGATACCTGTGCCGGTACACTAACTTTGATGCTAGTGGTTTGTAGTAAATTTACATTCACAAGGTAATGTGAACCGGCGCGGTGGTAGTGGCAAGTCATCTTTCATGTCACGCGGAGTTTAGAATTTTGGGGACGTCTGAGGTGATCTCACTACACATGGTTGGCAGCATCCGGTTTGGATTAACGTGTCACAATGACCGAAGCCAAGGAACGCCTGTGTATAACCAACAACACAGGTGGCATACGCTACAGCACTTTTGACCCCACTCACACCACGTATCCAGTGTAGGCCCGAAGGAATGAGATCAGGAAGTGTGTGACTGAGGTCTTTGTGTCCAGCCGGCCAATGTTCGTCAACCAATTCGTAGGCTAGCTCGAAAATGAGACCCCTATCTCCGTAAAATAAACCGATGGCGACTCCACTGGTAAGATCTAAGTTGTGGAGAAACGTTTGGAATACAGTGCAAAAAGTGGTTCAATAAGCGAGTACATGTCAATGCATTTTATAGGGGAAAAAATGTGAAATGCAAGGGTGGGTTGGAAGGAAGTGGACAAAACATTCACCAAACAGTATACCACCAAAGCTGGGGAAAAGGAAAGGTGGTAGAACACAAACATGCAGGTTTCTGAGAAGCGAAGCGGGTAATCTCCAAACGACGGCAGTCGTTAGTTTATGTGAGCAAGAAAAAAATGGATGCAACCTGCATATATACCTGACTTTCACATACTCGGTGTCTCTTGGCCGACGGTTTACTGTGAGTAAGTTGATGACCTACTATTCCCAAACGGTTATTGCATTCGCTTGATGCCAAACGTCCAACTCGGGTATTCAAATTTCTGGCTAGAATCACATTCAATGCCAGATGAAGGATGTCATAGAGACTCATTTTGAAGTACTTTCGAACTCCAAACTCTTTAGGCTTACGTGGCTAAAATAAGACTGCGTCTGTCTTCTCATAGCTTGTTTACTTCGTGTGAATAGTCGCACACAAACGTTCAACCACAACCTTGTGTGAATCGTTTTCAGATTGTTTGATTCTTTCGAAAGCGGAACAGACAGAATCTCTTCATTCACTCCGATCGATAACCCAGATTGTCCCACTCCCGTAGATGAGGTATCAACTGTTCTGCTAACTCCATTCGGTGATCTGACGATTATAACTTGTTATTAAGTCAGTAAAAATACTTAACAGTGATTTGATTTCCATTAGATAATAGGGGACTTGGTTGATATATCTTAAACGGCGCTTATAGATGAGATCAACTTCCACATGCACATGGCCTGTTAAGTCAGTCTTTTTCATATCCCCTACGATGTCGTTTTAATCTGGAATACGCAATTGAAATCGCAAATTAACTTAGCTCGAGCCCAGAGCTGGGTTTCATACAGTAGCAGTAACACAGCGAACAGGCCCAAGAAGTTGTAATGTAGTCAGAAGTAGGTATAACGTAGTTATTCGTGCACTTAAACAAAAGTAACGCAACGTCCAGTTGCCAGTTACAAGCACTGCACTCGGCACAGTTAAAATGAAAGTCTGGTCGTTATAGTGTAGGCCCTGCTTGTCCTACACTAGTTCAGAAGCCCTTTTCTGCACCCGCTCAATGGCATGTACTTCTTCAGTAACCGAATTCAGGTCCTCAGTATCGCGTTTTACAGCCCTGATATTAGGTGAATTGTAAACAATCTGATTAACAGCTCTATGATGGACAGAACTACCAGCCAAATTGAGCAATCGGTAACTAAGAGCACCGATATTACTTATTACTATTCAAATGGAAGGTTCAGCTTCGATTCAAATGACTAACAGGTGCTGGCAGCTCATTCCACTCAACCATTAATCCACCATTTTTGCGGTAAGGTGACTGCTGTTGTGGGCAACCAATGTACAAGGAGCACTTTTTCGGCTAAAGGTTGTTTGAAATTCAGTAATCATGAGATCTGTGCATGATGAATTTGTGAACTACGTCTTTGTACACCACTAGTTCAAGCCAAGTGTAACCAATGCATGGTAATTGTTAAGAAACGGACCGAAACTATCTAAGTGTATTCGTGGCCACACGACACCGGTCATGGAATCCACCTGAATTGCTTGGAATGACTTTGTGTACAAAACTGACTCAATCTCGTGTTATTGAAGCAATGTGGGCATCAATCTCTGGTCAGCAACATTTGAAACTTGCCAGTAACGTCACCTTTTCTGAATTAAGGTAACCAAAGGAAAATTCATGTAAAATTACTGAGCAAAGTGTGGGGAGAAAAATACTTTTATCACAACACGAAATACCTTGAGGACTAATTGAAGCTTCTGTGAGGTTTGTATAAACTGTCGGTAAACTATTTCTCCCTCCTGTATTTCATTCTTTGCTTGTAACGGAAGTAACGTATTAAAGATATTTTCCTGTATACGAAACCAGGTCTGCTCTACTGATCGATAGTGGAGAGCAAAAACAATTAGAATGTCAACTCTTTGTACAACAGGTATATCTGAAGAGATAGCCAGTGCGTTTTGTGTACTTGGACATATATGCTGAGAGGGCAATGCTCCGCTTTACACCCGTAGCTGCTGTACGTTTGCAAAGCGAGTTGCCGGGGATGATAACTAAACTCTAATATCTCGTAATCAGAGATAACTGTGAAAACGAGTCACATTCCAGTAAACAGCGAGAGTCTGTCTTGGAGTCTGAGCACAACATGGCTTTGCAGAAGACAGAGGTCTCGGGACGCACAAAACCTGGATGTCCATCTTGCTCTGGTACAAAGTCTATGATCGTAGGTGATTAATCCATAATCACAGCAGATGAAAGCTTAGGAAAAACTGGTCGTATAGTAGCATCTGTGGCAAGAAAGTTTAGCAAGCGACGCAGACTAGTCCTATGGACATCACTCCAGCCAAATTTGTCCTGGAAGATAATCAATAAAGGGAGGCTCTGGTTTTTGTGAGAAAGTTGAAATAAAATGGAAGTACTGTGGAAGCGAATTCATAAATGAATGCAATTCATCAAAATTGTTCAGAGTGGGAACATGGGACAAAAGTGAGAGTCATTCGGAATCAGCTCGCAACCCAACCACTGAATTGAGAGAGATGCTGAGAGCTCAGCCCACAGCAAACAAAGGTAGGCATTCAGTTGTGTTTATACACCTAGAACTGTCTACTAGTGATGGCTCAATAAGGTATTTTAGTACATAATTTTTAAACTGTGAACATTCTCTAGGACCGTAAATTATGAGGTAGTACTGACTTTGTGTCCCGTAGTCTAGTAACATCTTACGATGAATGAAACCTCACGCAATGTTACTCACCAGATATCAGGCTAATACAACTCTTAGCCACTTTGTGGTATATTGTATGACCCTGGTTTTAAGCATTCGTTCTTTCCTATCGATACAGGTGTTTCCTTACCTGCAGAAAAGTTGCCAGATGCAAGGACTGGTAAAAAAACAGAACTTCGCTCTTTGACCGGGGGTATAGACAACTTAATCGCACGTGAGGTTAGAATAAATTTCACTACATGAAATGCGCATTCCAACGTGGCATTAATAATCTCTCCAACATGTCTATTAAACTGTCATTTTTAAAGGATATTCTGATGTAGAGAACTTTTTTAGACATTTTAACAATTGTTCGGATAAAACGTTCCAAGAATTCGTTAGTACAAAGGGTTTCGTGCTGTCCCGTTTGCTTAGCCTGTAGTTTTTCTTCAGAGCATATGTTTGGCACGTTGTGGAGCAACATACGTACTAGTGAACTTTTATATACAACAGGGATAAAGTTCATGGAATTCTTATGCTGTCCTACGCATACTAATATGCGGCACATTGCATAGTCATATTGTTCAAGTTTAGCGTATCACGTTCTATTCTGCGGTGTCTAACTTCTGTGAATGCAGTTCTAGACTGCGTTCGACGTTTACTTACTATGTTCTTCTGCACTGGTTGTCCAGCAATTGTGCTTATTGGGCTTCTTCGTGATATCTTACAAGCCGACCTGTTAGACGTTTATCCAAATGTGTTTGCTCATCATACATTCAGTACAACTTCGTTTTTACCCAAGAATTTGAGAGTCTACAAAAGTGCATTTAATGTGTCTAATTTTGATGACTACCTTTTCATTTAGTAAGATTTGTTTTACCCAGACCCCACCAAAGCGAAATGCTAGTCTAACACTTCGTTTGTTTTATAATCCATCACTATCCTGGTCGGGATTCGAACTCCGGCTCACGTTCAAATGAGGAAAATGTGTAAGTCACTGTGTCACCACGTTCTGTAACAGGCAAGCCGGACGTTCTGGCTTCGTGTACCCGATACACTCGTAAACCCACTTTGTGCAACGTGGAGACACCAGGGGACAGCGTTCCTCAGAAGTACGGGGTTACAACGATATTCCTGTAAAAGGAGATAACGGAAACAAAGGTGAGCCAAAGGCCCAATAAGACATGCACACGACTTACACAAACGAAAACCAAAATGGCGTCAACAGCACGTCGCGTTACAGTTCATGGCCTCAAATTACGCGCGACTGATTGTCAAATGCAGAAACTAGACTACAATCGGTTATGAGCTATGTTCGGGCTGTTCGGTCCTCTCGGAAGCTGACACAAAAAAATAATCGTTGTGGTTCCATTAAGTTGTCTCAACTATAAGACATCCCAGTCTAAACGTACAATTTCGATTAACTTGTCGAGCTGCGTTTTTGACTAAATTTCAACACAGACCGCACATTAACAACGAGGAAGCTACTCATTATGGATAAGGGAGTACGTGGTTCTATTTTTGAATGTGTATAGACTGGTGTAAACCAACATACAGACAAGAACGCCCAAACGAAAATCCCCCTCTTTCTTGTAGGAACCTACAAATTTAACACAAGGTAGGTTGTATACAATCCAAACCTGTTCCCTCATCTGCATACATTAACAGAGAAGTTCATGATATTTGTTTTTAAGTGTTTCGATCGTTTACTCAATGTATGAACAATTACTCTTTCCAGGAGTACTTGGTACAACTGTCGTCTATTCTCCTATTGGTTTTGATGTCTGAGAAGTTTTAAAACTAACATACACTACATTTGGCCGCTACCTGTGTAGCCGTAAATTATGTTTCGGTGGAACATAGTAAGTGAATTCAAAGACCGGATTCGTCCAGTAAAAACAATGTTCACAAAATATCGAGCTATGTTGTGTACTAATCGAATTGTTCCAATTGTAGTTGACGTTGTGAGCTGAAATACAACCTAACGGTGGTGTGTTTTAGTCGAGGACGAATCATCGACGTTGTTGGAAGAATCAATAGGTAGACGTAGGAAGAGCTGTTGAAGCGTTTTTCGCATCTGGTTTGGGTCAAGTCAAGTAAATGTGATCTCAACGCATTCCAGTGCGGCAATTATATGTTGTAATGCAGATATGTTATTTCCAACTCCAGAACATCTAAAAAAAGCGTTGTCGCTAGGGAATGAAGCGGTTTAAATAATACAGCAACAAATTAGAGGGAATACGCAGGCAATTCAGTGTGCCTGTCATTTCAAGAAGTCGAACGTGACAGGAAAGACCAGCTGTCTGTTAATGATAGCAAGGGTTTTGAGTGTGAACTACATAAACAGTAACTGGGAGAGATTTGCGGTAGATTTTTTGTCTGGTGATTGCGCAGTATCATTGTTTACGTAGACACCATTCAGTCAGTAGACACTGCCAACATCCTACTTTCCACATCGACCACCAGTGGACTACTTGCTTTGAGGGTAAAATAACTCAGCATGAGCTAAAATACGAAAATCGCGTTGGTTTCGCCAAATCTCAAGAAATAAACACGTACGCATATGTGCAAATCATGGGAATTACTTTCAGGCCTTAAATAGTTACACATAATGGTTGACAGGAAATAGTTCGCGTTTTCGAGGGTACTGAGCATAGTTCGTAAGGTGATGTGAATCTTGAAAAATTTCACCGAGATAGTGGAGAGTTGTTGCGTAAACTGATCCTGTGTTTGGTGAATCTTAGATCTTTCTTAAGAACCGACTTGATGCTGAACGGGGTAAACAAAAGACATTCCGTTCACTTGTGTTTATAAGTTCAAGCTACTGATAGTGCATTCAGCTGTCGACCGAGACCCTCAAACAGGTCGTTCGAAGGGAAGAGATGAACAGTCGTATGTATGTCAAATCATAGAAGAGGTTGTACTGGAATTGCGTGCTTCTGTATGTAGTAACCGTAGAAGATCCACCGAATCTGAATATCCGATGGTGGACAAACATTTTGATAACTGTTTTCTTAGTGGTGTCTGGTATGGGGACAGCTACCAATCAACGAGTGGAACGGTTTACACGTGTGAGCAGGAAAGTGGTGCTCTCGAAGGATGACAGTGAACCAAAATTACCAAAACCGAGAACTTGTGATTTATAAATGAACAGATGAGAGGAAATTATGGTGGTGGATCATATTGAGCCGATATTTCGGACAGACTTTCGTCCGGTTGCGTAGGTCCTGGTTTACACCAAGCTAAACGTGAGGTTGAAAAATCAGCCTATGAGTGGAGCGTATTCTGGAATGTGGGTGCCAGTATAAGGGACTGAATAAATGTCTGCAGTAAAACAGTGGAACCAATAGTCAAGGATTTGGCGTAGACATGCAGTAGACATGCGTAGACATGGTAGTGGAAACAGTGTGCAGAAGGGCATCATGGTCAGTCGGTGAGATGAAAAGTGGCCAGGAAGAGGTAGCTCTTCATCGTCGAGTGGTTCTACTATCGGTCTCTGCAAGCTTGTCGGAAAAGTTGGTGAGCTGTCAGATGCGTGAAGACATGATGCAATAAATGATGGAAATACCAAACTGCTAGGTAACTCACAAGCAGTTCTTTGTCGATTGCATTTTACTTAGCCCGAGCATGGGGGAGCTTTTGAGAGATAAACGAGTGAAGTTGTACAATCCCTTGTTGGTAATTTGCTGAAGAACTCCACTAACTGCGTTTGGTAGAACATCGGTTGAGAGGTACTATCAAATGTTGGGGTGGGTATTAAATTGCACCAGAGGAATGGTTCAACCAAACAACTGCTCGTCTACGTTAAACATCAGTAGCTCTAACTTACTGAAGCCAACGCCTTCCTTGATCTGCGCAGAAGTTCGGTTTATGTTTGTAAAATATGCGAACAATGCAGTATAAAACGGCGATAGTAGTTAAGCATGCAGAAAAAATGTAACAGATTTTGATGGGGACAGGATCAGTGAAATTGTTCTTACGTTTTAATCAGTGGATCAAGTAGCCATGCACCGTGATGGGGACGATAACCTAACTGAGGGGGGAAGGTTGAAGGGTGATAAAAATGGTGAAACAAATCGATGAGATAAAAAGATGCTGTCAGCGAACTGCCAAATGACTCGACTCACTGATAGTTGTACATTAAACGAACAGTCTCTGTGAGGTAATTAACGTCGAGGGGAACGAACAACGCCTAAAGAGGTGGTGTATTTTTCGAACTGATGTTAATCTTGTTGCGAGACATTAAAATAAGCGCAAGTCTCATTTTGTTATTAATTGGCACAATCCTTGTGACTAAAAGAAAAACAGATGACGGATAGTGCAAGTCGTATTCTCGAAGACCGTATAATATGTATTTTACCAAGACAATATCATGGGTACAAAACTGAAACCGCATAACTATATGAAACAGTACAAAACAACTATTTACAAAAAAACATTATAATACACTTGGAACTGTCCAATTATTACAAATGTTCTGAGGAATCAACATCGGCAGGATTACTGTTAGTTTCAAATCGGGGAAAAGTTCAAACAATGAAAAATGGTACGGTTCGTGTTCGAGGTGAGCACCACTCGAAATCAACGCTTTGTAGAGATATACGCAAACAAGGTAAAAACCAAGTGTCTTGTTCTATCCAAAGTTGAAAGGTTTGAACAGGGTTGCTTAGACCAACTAATACATCACCAGATGCAGCTGGAATATGATTATTTGCCCGGATTAAGTTGATTTTGGAAAAAGCGTTTTTGATGTCTAGGATGTGCATGGGGAAGGGTAACGGGTAGGGGTTATGACGTTTTAAATTGATCGCCGCCCTCACGGTCAGATATGCGTTTAGGCCGCCTCACTTCGGAACGAATCACTAGACTCGAGTTTCACCCTTACTAGAACTCATCAGTAGTGTATGTTTTCTTCCGGTCAGAATTTTCACTCCGGTTCTCGTGCTTATGAGACCAACGTGTCAACCACTTGTCTGATAACATCACAGTAGTCATTATGAATAACCATACCCAAAGGCCCAACCACAACCTACCTGAGAAATCTTGGTTGCAAGTTCATCGATTGGGTTGAACAGAGCGTTTCTGTTTACTGACCTTTCGAAATAATCGGGCGAACTGAACGCTGTTCACATAGGATAGCGGTGGAGCGTCTGAATATAGCTAATCGGTCGTGTCTGTTGTGACCTGTTTGGCGTTGTGGTTAGCACACTGGTCTCGCACCAACGACGACCGGAGTGCAAATCCCGGCCCGGACTAGATGATTCACTGCTACTGAGCTCTAGTAAGAGCTATTTTCGAGTCTAGCGCTTCCTTCTGAAGTGGGCCAAACGAAGAGCACACCTGACTGCGAAGGCTGCGGTTAGTTCTAGGTAGTTTTCAGTTTGAAGTATTCTACATCCCCGAGCTTTTATCATTGACTGTGGTATCGTTGGGTGCGAGAAATTCCCTTCACAAACGCTGGCCTCCTAAGTTTTTGAGAACTATCTGTAACGAGGTTGACTAACAACCCTTCGACGGCCGGACAGTGCAAAGCGGTAACATGTGATTGCCTTCAGTTTTAGAAACTTTCGGTTTTCCAAGAGGTAGTCAGCATTGTCTGTGAGGCGGCCGGTAGTAACGATGTGTGGAACTGCTTTATGCCTAACCGTATTAAGTATTACAAAGAAGTGTGCGTTTTAGGACACTTCAGCGCAATGTCAGCCTCGTGATGTGATCTCGTATAGTAATAAACGCGGGCCAATAAGGTGAATTTCGATCTGTGTGTCGTGGAATTTGATCAGAGTTGTGGAGTTCAGATGATTCTTCCGTTGGGCATTGGTAACAAATCCGACAAAGAATCAGCATCTTGGGCATCTGCACTGGTGGTGACCACCCAGTTAACTTACGATTTGACTTCTATTAGCTGCCTAATTTGCCGGGGAGTGAGTTGTGTAATTCATTTTAACTTTTCATAGAATAACTCTTACATTGGCTGTTGTACTGTTGGACCACCTGATGTCAGTAAACTTGCCTTATCTGAAGAAGCAGTGATATTTCTGTACTAAGTTAGCGACAGTCCTCATCGTTACTGATTGACTGATGCCCCTCCAGAATAAAAGGATTTGTAAAAGCCCAGATGACTAGAATTCTTTGGACGATGACCGAAGTTTTGATAGTACAGTCAAAATGATTGACTACTACTCAGTGTAAGTGAGCGTGCAACGAACTGCAGTTGGGTGTTGATCGACTATTAAGGAAGTGTGCTTCATCACTGGTTACATCTGAGTTGTGACCGCGGCTACTTGCTTGATGAAAATTCTACCTGATTGTTGAAATTTGGTGGGAAAGGTGGTAGGAGTAAGTACATAGAGGCAGACATTTCAACTAGGCTGACAAAGAGTATAACTATCCATCTTATGGGTTCCATGCAACTATCTTGAATACAGAAGCAATTGCAACGGTTCACAGCTCTCTAGCTCAAAAGGTAGAAAAAGCTGGTCCAGGTTCGTTTGCTCCGACAGTCCCGTTCTATTTACAAAGCTATATTTTAACGTATTGTATGGGTGCTCAGAAGAGATTGCACGGATGAAGCCGTTTGGATGAACCTAACTACTGACGTTTACGGTACAGAATGGGATTTAACCCTGAATGTAGCTTCGAACTTTCCAAACCACCGTCGAATATTAAGAGTAGAACTGGGCAGTAGCCTACTACTGGATGTCTCAATGGAAACAGTGTGCACAGTTTTTATCCAGTCAAGAAATCTGTGTAATGCGATTAGGTAAAATAATTACACTAGTCAAAGTGAGGTATCAAATAATTTATTTGCCACATCTACATATTTCACTACAATTCAGAGCATATGCTGTCATCGAACTGTGTTTACAAAACTGATTCTGGCCTACTCATAAAATGAACAGTAGTCACAGAAGTTCATTGTGTGGAAATTACTGAATGTCATCGAAAATGGGTGTGCCTGTAGAATGGAGTCGAAATGGGTCGTTTTGGCAACGCAGCTAATCACTGCTCTTCTTGGTTATTTTGAAGAGCCAGTCGCCTATAGAGTTTCAAAGAGCAGTCCCTATTGCGTATGGTAAACTGCCACAGATTTTCTTGTAATTAGGTCGCAGATGACGTTGCCATTCTCACAGAACCTCTCTGCGGAATGAAGTTGTTCCCGAACTTTACAACTGTCGTCAGTTGGCTGTCAGTTATGCTTCCTGGGAGTGTGCACGCTATTTTCTTTATAGGCCGTGGTTACACCTAGAATGCATTATCCCGTCACGTCTTCAGTCTCCTGCGTCCTCTTTTTCTCATCCACACTATTGCAATTGCTGACGTTCCCAACCCGATCTACCGAGATCGCTCTCATTCTGCCACTCATTCTAAACAGTCGAAAACAGTAGCCTGTATATGCTATTACTCAAGAATTTATCCAGTCAGTAACCTACAGGTGAATATCATACATCCTGTTATTTACTAGAGTAGATGTGGCATGTACGCTGGTACAGTAAATGTACCAGACAGCATAACTGTCACACCCTCTCAAGGGGTACGCTTACAATGCGATGTTCAATGACAACCGAGGCAAAACTAATTTATTCCAACTGCAATCTAAAAGGACAGTATACCATTTTATGCTTCTTATCTAACAGTTCGTTTCAGTACACGTGGCTCTTTCGGACGCCAATCACTTGCATTTAAAAGTAGACGTTCATTCGGTGACGTTAACGACTGTGACAGTGAGCTGTGTGTACTGAAATGTTGTTTCCAGTCAATAAAAACGATCATCCTAGTACCATATTTCTGAAGCATAAGCACTGTGATAGAAATTTAAAAAAGGTGGATGAATCTTCGTCAAATTGTTCTTTACAGTGTCAGGTCAAGTCAGGGCACAAGACTTGCGGAGTTGACAAGAAACTTCCAGTTTCTTGCACGTGTGACGTATGCGGATCCCACTGTGCTGAAGCATTTGGAGAGGACAAAGATTCACTTCACGTCCTATTTAAAGAGACTGTGCTAGTACGGTCAAGAGTAATGTTGATTACCGTAACACACTTATTCTATGCATATCCAGATTGACAGTCACTGTTGGTGCTACCTCAGCTCTTGGTGACTTTACTTGTTTGGTCGATTATCGGGAACTAAAAACTGGTAACAAGGACGGAAGCTTTCAACGAATGAAACAAGGTAACTTAAAGAAAATAGTGGTATGGGGGAAAAAAGGCAAAACACGAGAGACGGTATATCATGTAGTTTGTGTTTTGATTCTGGCTCAAGTCCATTTATCAGTTAGGTGAAAGAAGCGAATGGAAAAATAACTAGCAGAAAAGGTTATTGAGACTCGGGAGGAAGTCGGAACTGTTATTAACTGAAGATCACTGGTTGAATCTTAGGTGTTCCTATGGGTCACATGATGCTAACTTATTACCCTATTCCGCTGATGTCTTTGAACCCGAACGAGCTCCGGATTGTCTCATACGGGCGATGAGTTTGGACCGCCTCAGATAATTGTTTTGATTGCATCACATCATTCATCAATCTGCAACCAAATTTTGGGAATTTTGTCAAACACATGTTCACACAAGATATTTCATGAGCATACTGAGCACATCAGGAGAGGTAAATTTTCTTGTATAACGCGGTAAGTTGACAACAAAATACGGGGAAAATTAGAGATGAAGGCGTTTGCATTAGTGCCCAATGAACGTTCATTTGAAAATGACTACCGATTAAGTTTCGTTGACACTTCCGGAGTACACAAATTAGCACTGCGCAACAATCGATCTAAGCAGGCAGTAACCGTACGGAAGAGAGACCACTGGTTTTCAAGTACATATACACACCGGAACCGAGTTTACGATCTCTGCGTACATTTAGAAGGACCCGGATTGGGAAGACGAGTTGGGCTGGCTAGAATTTTGATTGCAAGTTTATCGAAAGCTATATGTTCAGGAGAGGTAGTACAACCACCCTGGTACCCACGAAACTCCCAGTGCAATGGGATAGACAGATTTACGGCTTGTTAAAACTGATCAAACTAACAGTTGGAAAACCCGAGAAGATAACAGATGAACAGTTTGTCCAGCAAGAGAGTTCATAAGTCCTAATCCGGTGTACAGTCAAATGATGTGGATCTAAACCTCTTTAGGAAACGGACATTGAAAGACGGTCCAGTGAAGTCTGTGCAACAGTCAACTGCGTTAACTGCCCACATCATATTATTGTTGAAAGCAGCACCTAGTTACTTGACAGAATAATGTGAAACTAACCATTATTTGACTGGCTGATTAGAACTGGTCTTTCGACATTTACTTATATTCAAAAACCTAAACAAACGAAACCAACACACTGACATATGAAGGTTGTTGAATGTTGACCGTTGTCAGTGGACCAACCCGCTTCCGCCTCAGTTCAACTAAGTTTTAGTAATGAATTGATTTCCAAGAATTTATCCAGTTTAAACTGAATACGACATCCACTCAGGAAGTCTTTTTGTAACCTAAACCTTCAGGCAAATGCTCAATGAACTAAGTGTTATCTGGACATCACGATCACCTTAATCCTGGAGGCCGTTGCATTTGTAGCTAGTAGTGAGTGGGTCATTAGTCCCGTGTCTGAACATTCAATTTTGTTAGCCCAGCTGTTAGTGTTCAATGTATTATAGTAAATCAGTGTAGGAACGCGAGTGGGGAAAATAAAATTAACCGTCCTGTGATCATGCGTTGAAACGCAAAATAACTGTAACCCGTCCTACTTATAGGCTATGAATTTTGCTCTTAAATTCATGTATAAGTCAACAATCATTGTACAACTCTACATAATCGAGTACTTCACCACTGTTAACAAACCAGGCGCCGACAGTCTGATCTATTTTACTCTCAAATGCATGTGTAGCAGTGGATAAGGGCAGAGTGATTCGAAGCCAACGCTCCCTACAAATTTCCGTGAACACTACTGGATACAGTCTAGTCCCTTTCTCATCACTTCTGTCTACACGGTAAACGTAGTTTTGATTCGCTAACCTCGCGACTTGATCACGTTCACGACAAACACTCTTTCAAGTTTAACCATACACTTGAGAATGATGGATGCTCTTCAGTCACACCAAATCAGGGAACATAAACACCAAACATGATCTTGCGTACTTGTGTGTACAATTCAGCGCGGCACATTGAGGTAGAGTAGTCAACCCGACAACCAGTTCGAGTTATGGGGAGGGCAACACCCTGTTTTTATCCATTGGGTCCGTTCATGTACGTCTGCATTGTGGCATACCATGGTAACACATTCTGTTGATCCGAGTTACGGTTACTGTGTGCAATTGACGATAAAGTTGCACTCATTCCAAGCTGACACTTCAACAACACTTGAAAGTGAAGTGTTACACACTGTGTGCTGTTTCAGAGAGACCAGGATACTCGTTGGGAGAACGAACCAAATAAACTATGCACTGCCTAGTTTGGGAACAGTCGATTTGTGTTCAGTCAGAAAGGCTCATGGTCACATGCACACTTACAAATTTCATACTGTACACAAACCAAAGCAGCAGGCGATCGCGGCATCGAGTGAATCAGAAACAACGTCCGACAACTACCACTAATGACTACTACGTCATCAGGGCTCCACAGTTTGTTGTTGTGTGCGCAACCCTACACCGTACAGTCCATACCAACCAAAGTTGACACCACCGTGTGTGTCCATCGTGGGGATGATGACATCCACTAAATGAACCGTAGAAATCATCTTCGTCGCTTTCTACGAAAAATTTGTCTAATTTGATCACGACATGTGGGAAACATTTTGCTTCCAGCACAGGTTTCACTTCTCATGTGCCGCCGTTCGTGACTGTTCAGACACTACTTTGTAGTCTCATTATTACGATGTTTACAGTTGGATAATGGCAACTTTATGTGAAATGCTCAAATTAATGTTTTTAAAAAAATGGTACTCACTGCCAATGTTGACCAGAAAGTGGGTGGGTAGGCATGCATCATAATCTACGCACTTTGACTTGGAGGCTTATAAACAAGACTATCCACTGGCGTACGAATTACAAACACCCATTCGCTCGAATGGACGAAGTTAACTGCAAGTTTCCAGTGTACACCGACTGTATCCAAAAGGCTGTGAGATGAAAACCTCGCCACTCTTTAATATGGCTCGGAAAGTTTACTTCGTAGATTGACTGATCAATCAGAACCACGACTACGATGCACTTTGTGCACTCCGCGAGGTGAATCTTCCCCATATTCTCAAAATATCAAATAAGTGAACCACAGTTAACCCACTGAGCACTAGCAACATGCTACCAGTTGTCGTTTCTTTTGAACAGCAATTCACACAACTTCGTTCAGAGAAAGTACAAACGATGGCACCTAACATAAGCAACTACGATACGAAATTAAAGGAAATTCCAAGCAAGCCGATTGTCAGTTATAGCTGGCCCCATGAGTAAAAATACAAACAATTTGACACGTCCCTGTATAAGAGTAGCAAATGCAGATAACTCCATAGTCAGGAAAACAAATGCGTTTCATGTGGTATGTTAAGAGCAGAGCAGAAAGAAATGGACTGTCAAAATCAAAAACTGTCCAAAGTACTAGAGTCAAGGCTCGTGAATCAGGTTCAGAAAACTTCCGTTCATAGTGAGACATCTGTCAGAAGAGTAGCGAGAGTAAGTGCCAAGTTCCCCGCATAAATGTCGTACATTTTGAGTGGAATCCAGAGTGGTCAGGAAAAAAAACCGCTGACTGCACAAGTGGAAAATCCCAACCGAAGAATAGCACTGCTTGAAGAAGGATGCACGATTCCACGAAGGGTGGTGAACAAACGTGTGTGAAAGACTGAATCAGTGCGACATCCCATAGTATGAAGGGCCGACTGAATAGCTACGTCGTGGTAGTCAGTTTCGTACTTTTCTATCCTCTTGGACCAGGCAGCTTGGCTTCGGAAGTCATCCCGAGTGCTGATGTCCAGCACGACAGCTTCGTCGGCACGAATCGCAAACACATACGGGTTTGACCGACGAGGATGCCGTCAACAGGCGTGGTTCATCAAAGACTGCGTAGCGGAGACTACGTAGATCTTTCACCAGGTCTTTGGCTACGCCGCTGCGTCAGTCCCATCGCATGATTAAAGCACGATTGAAGAATGTGAGGAATGCTTTTTGGTTGAGCGTAGTCGCCAGGGGGTGGTCGTGTTGGTCATCTTGAGAAATCCAGACTCAAGTCTGGATAAGACTGCGCCGGAGCTGGATGACACGCGGTCTGGATTCAGCAGCCAACTACTGGGGAGTGGAGAACGAGACATTTCGTGAAGATCACGGGCACACAGCGTATGATAAAGCTAATCCGTCCACCTAACATGAGCCTTCTCCTTGTTCGTCGCTACCACACCATGAACGCGCACCGGGATATTGACGTCCGTCACGACAGGATCAAACGAATCACCTTTGACTACACTTCCCAGAACTGGACATTGCCTGTCTCTCCGCTGTTGACTTGCGCGGACTAGGAATAGTGGTGGACCGACTGGGAATGCTCAGGCCGCCCAACCGAACTGGGGTTGGGATGTAGTTGGTTGATGTGCTTTTGGAAAGGAGGGACCACTGCCGAACAAACTGGCCAATTTTACACTCCGTAGCTTTGAGCGTGTTCCAATGGACTCGAGGAATGCTTTACCTTCACAGGTGAACTAGATACTGAGATAGGTCACCATATCAGAGGCTCTTGGTGAGTGGCTATAGCGTCCAAGTCAAAATTAGTAGACTAGTCGGCTATGGTTGCTGTGTTGTGCTTATGGCTGCCACAGATGACCACGAGTTTACTGTTCCGCGTGCTGGTCTACAGTTCGTACAGATTTAGGGCACCAGCAGTGGCTGCAGACTTCTCAGCGAGACACGTCGGATTTTCCACCGGCAGGATCAGAACGTCGGCGCAAACGAAACCGCTGACCAGTGTATGGTGGAATTGGTAGCCAAGCTCCGCTCGGGATAGGGCCATCATCTCATCTACTGGTTTGATGGTTGTTTGGGCCACAGTTTGAGCAAACCAAAGGCGGTGTTTTCCATGCTCGACAGAGTGCGGGTGACTTCCCGTCCAGTGATCGAGTCAACCAAAGACCAGTCCGGAGACGGAATTGTACGTGATGGTCGTTCTTCAGTGTGCGGATGACCCGATAATGCTTCGAACAAGCGCTCGTTGGAATTGTCTGGGAAGCCGCGGTTAGGCTTACAGGGAGTTGTCCAGTTTCCAGAAAAGACCACATAGACAGCATCTTTCTTCCGCTGGTGGTACAATGTTTGACTAGTACTGTAGTTAACCCTTTGTATCCGCTTCCTGGCTGTGTAGGTTTTGACAGCAACAAAAGCACGTCACCGAGTGGTTAGTCGCCATGTGCATGAAACACCTCTGAGAGCGTGGACGTTCAGCGGTGCTTTCGGATGTATTATTGTGAAAATGCCTGCATGAAGGCCGCATGCAATTGTTAACAATTTATCACTGCAGAGGAAAGCCTCGCCATTGGACTGCGGTCGGGTTATTGAAGTTTGGATCAAACAAGAAAATCATTCGGAGTGTTCAACAGCTTAAGACACAGTATCCGACGTCATTTTTTTCTGTGAAGCGGTAGTTGGATTGTAGCGAAGAAATGAGGCCTAACCAACGTCTGGCACCTCCTTTTTAATGGAGACTGACTGAAAAATCACACAAGAGTGCGACAGCTCCGTGCAATTCGCGTCAATTAACGTACCCACCAATTGTCATTGATATTTTGTTATTTGTGTTAATAAGTAATGTTTTGTGAGATGGTTGCGACTGAACGTGGGCCGTATATAATGTGGGAGTATGAACAGGGAATATGTTGTACCCTGGAAAACAGCGGAGTCAGATTAGAGTGGTGATTAGACTTGACTACCCAAGTGGTAGGTATATTACAACTGACGGTCGAAGACTGAATCCAGGACTGGATGAATATGTACAATAGTATCTTTTTATTAATGTTCCAAATATATTACTGTAGCCTGAGAAAAAAAAGAAGTTTCATACATGTAATTTCCCTGCTATGAGTCTGGTAACTGTGGCCTGTTGGACATCTGATCTCATGAAACTGTAAATTCACTTGCACTGTTGTAACAAAATAAACGATGACGTAATTGTGATCCATTTGATGATAAGATTGTGCCAGACACGTACACAGATTGGAAAGTACCATGTTTATGAGTACAGCTCTGAAAGTTGCATCTATTTAGGTATGTTGAGAATATTGGATAACAAGTCACTGTAACGACTGAACCGGCGCACTGACAACGTTTCATCTTTACTGTTTGTCATAAGCTCCTTGAACCAACGACTTGCATGTATGTTCCTCAGTTCATATCGTACGTACAATTAAAAACTAATATTCCTGGTTTAATGGATGTGTAGCGACTAAAAATAGAACACACTGCAATGCACGCAGTGTGAGTGTATCGCTGTTCTCCGTTTAGGCAGTTTATATTACTCTGCTTACTATTCAAAATGGTGAGACTCCGTTGCCTTTCACACATAAATGAGTGGAAATCATCGACTAAGCAAAGGTTACCGCTAGGTTTATTAAATTGGTAAAAATGTAGTTCCTAAATGATATATGAAAAACTGCGTATTTCACAGAACCTAATATCGTCGCACCTAGGTAGTGTGTAAATATTTCGTTACGTGTTAATCACTTCCCTATGGTGAATCAGCATGACGATGTACAACGAGAACGTGTTCTGGAGAATATTCACGGGAAAGTACCTAAACTTCCGTGAATACCTGGAAGGCTTGAACAAATTTGAACGGGGAACCTGCACAATATTTTTCGTCAACAGTTCGCAAACTGCATCAAGTACAAAGAAACACAGGGATGTAGATTTGTCACCAGGCTGACCGCACGGAAGTGTCGTGCACAAATACGTACACTGTACACGTCGGACGGTAGCTAGTAAACGGTAATATATTTATGCAATTTGTAAGCTATTATATTTTAGATTCGCTGATTAGAGTTGCAGGGCATTGTGGGTAGTTCTCTATCGATTTGGTGCATATCGTATTGAGAAGGTCAAACTGGAGCACTCAAATGACTTCCAAGTTGGACGGTCAAGCATGTGTCCCAGGTATAAACGTGACTGTTGCCGATGAGTAGTATGTCATGGAGATTATGGGATGCTTCAAAACTATGCGTGAAATGAAGTCATACGTTGAAAACGAGTTCATATTTAAGATGAATTTGGATGATTTACGCAACATACGAAAGAAGCAAGGTAAGGCATACTCTCATAACGAACCTATTAGGTTGAGCGATCTGTTGAAAGTGGAAAGACGGTATTGTTTGATGTTAAAGGAGAGGCTTTTGAGGTTTGTGTTATTCGTCCCCAAAGGTACGTCCCATTTTTTTTGCAAATTTACCGAATTCATTCTAAGTGACCCTATTCACCAGTTAACTTATGGTAGCTTTATAGTGTGATACGCCATGTTAGTTGATGTAACTGGTGCAGGTGTGACAGTTTTTATATATGGATACCTAATGAAACGACGGCCAGTTACCGAATAATTTTAGAACGTATGTTATGTTGTCGTTCGTTCAGCTATACAATGACGAGCAACCTGCTAGGTTTATCCTAAGTGTGCCACAGTATTTTGCCACTTTGATTTAATGAATATCTCCCAGCACTGTCGTCACCTGTTAGGCTTGGACACGTTCCACGGGGAACCGCCTATATAGATGTATCACAGTTTAACAGGCCATTACATGCTATAAAGTCTCTTAGTCTAGAAGCTTTTCACTACCCGTGTAAAACTCGGTTGGTCTGTAAATCCGGTTGGGCGTCTCATTTGTTGAAAGGGACCGTTCTGTTTGGTAACTATGCAACCAACTGGGTGAACAGACAGAGTAGACACATTAAAAGTACTGTTTATGAACGCTTGACTGTTTATTCCTCATTCAAACGTATTATTGAACGTTCAAAGAATGTTTTGTTGATCGCCTGTGAGTTGTTGGTACAGAACGTATGAAACTGTTTGAATCATTGGCGGGATATGAACATCTCACTCCATTTCTGTAACCTTTAACGGAATGTACGAGGCACTATAATATTAGCAAAACTGAGAATATCGCTTAAGAAAAAGGGATATGGAAGAATCCATGTACCGAACAACAAATGTTTCAGGCTGTCATCAATGAAAATCATATGGGTGATTGCTGCTTTTTTCCCGACAGCTGATGCCATTCGGCCATACTGTCGCAGTTTTCCGGATGACTGGCAGACAGATAAGCAGGTAAGCAGAGGAATGTAGATGTGCACTATCCGTCACCTTTCCCGCTGAAGTTGCACCCAATGACATGCCTGAACCCGTAGTATGCATGCCCATCCTTGTCGCATATTCGCGTTTAGGTAAGATTAGGAACTCGGGGGACGTATGCCAAGATATTGTTGTTACGTTGGATTGTATGAGTGTTGGAACTAATATCAAGCACATGGCACTATTGATAAATAGATTGGGAATAACACAACGTTTCGAGCAAGTTGTAATACTCTACGTTTCAACCACCTCTGGTGGCCTTCCTCAGCAGTGTCCACTCCCTGGACGGCAGACTGTGTCAGTAAACACTGGCGAGTAGTTCAGTAATTTCTGGCCGGAGAAAAAGGCACTACCAGCCGAGAATTTGTACGACTGCCTCTCTGTTCCATCGGAAGGGTCGTGAAGAAAGCGCGTCAAGAAATGCTTGGTCGCTAACTCAAATATCCCTCCCTGTAACATTTTCCCCACTACCGCTCATAAATGTCTGAACCCACCCACCCTCTTGTCAACTAGCAAGGCACTATGCGAGTCCAGTGAACTCATTCGTACACCTGCCATTCCGAAAACGTGTCTCAGTTGTTTTCAGAAAGCGTAAAAGGTTCACACTTGGGAGTTGAGAAAGTGACGACAGTTTGCGACAGTTTGAAGTTCTAGATCCATTAGAAACAGCACGTATTAGGCGAGTTACTGAAGGCGGCTTAGAGCAATTTAAAACAAAAACGAGGGGCATATTGTTAGGGGATGGCCTTGAAACCTGTAAACAATGACGTTTGCCAGATTTGCTGCCTAAAAGAGGATGTCATGGCCCTGGACGAGGACAACGTAAACTGGGTCCAGCGCTGTCAGCGCCCGGGTTGGTACCATCATCTGTGTGTCAGCTATCGGCAATCAGACATCAACTTCACCTGCGTCGACTGTGAGACGATTGAGCAACACACATAAAGTTCGCAACCACAAGCTCTTTAGAAACAGAGGAATAGTCCCACTGTCCTTTTCAGGACAAACAAGAATAACCCCGCGGCCATATTCAGACCTATTTACGACTTGACATTCAGTATGAGCCCTGCTTACTTAGTGTTAACCTGAGTACGATTGTTCACTGGGGACGGACGATGAGGGCTATTGAGTTTTATTCCAGTGGCAGCCTCATGGGTGCTCAGGTGATTGGGCGTGTAGTATTTCATGGAGAGTTGATGAGTTGTGTATATATACATATATATGGGATATATGCATATTATGCGTTTTTGAGTTACTTATGCGTTAACGCACATAAATGTGCATGTATGTGCCCAGCTATACATATACATATATATATATACTTCCGTATATATCCATTAACGCATACGGCATTAAAAAAATGTGTAAAGTATATATATATATATATTACACACCTATGTGTATATTAGCATATGGTTCTATGTAAATACATATGCAGTGAAAATGTATGTGCGTACATGCATATATGTGCACACATTCATATACGTTATCACTACTTACATATATTGCGTTCGTATATAAAACCATACGCTTACATAGGAAAAGTAAAACATATATGCGTACATTTATATATATAATATTACTATAATAATACAATAATATAATAGATACATACGTGTATATACACTATCTATACAGAGAAACATAAGCCCACATATACATAGATATATATGATAAAAAAGTGTAAATGTGTGCACATATATGCGCATGTTCATGTGTGCTTAAAATATGTACATATACGTAATGTTTGTGCACACATATATACACACATGTATATATGTAAGCATGTTTCCATATGGACGCAAAGGTTTCCGTGTATATGTATATGACATAAATATGTACAAACATGTATGAAGATATATATATATATGCGTGCGCACATTTGCATGTAAATATATATATATATATTGTATATATATATACATAAACAAAAATAGACGATGTATGTTGCTATTAGTTACTTAATTCGTCATCAACCAATGGGAAAACTCAGCTTTGAGGTCACTGTGCGTATTATTAAGTCGTTCGAATTAAGCTTTTCCAGGTATAAAAGGAAACCGACTCCACAAAATGTGTTCTCGTTCAACCTGCGAACACATTGTTAATTACCCTAAACCGTGGTCATTGAGTGCAACACTTTGACAGTCAATCGGAAAATCTGTGTACAAATGTGTTCTGTCTGTAATTAGTAGGCACTGCAAGTAATCAGGAATCGTCATTCACTAATTTAAGAAACTGTACCTGGAAATTCGGAAACCCCAACCTCATTACGTTGATGCCCATACACAATTTGTCAGCTGGAATGTGGCGCAACCGTAATTAAACTTTGAGTTTTATCGCCACAAACTTTCAGGTTATTCAGACTAATTCGGAGAAGAAATTCGTAAAATGTAATTCTCCAGAAAACAATGGTGCTCTAAGGTTAACAGCAGCATATTATGTGGGAGGAACGCAGCAAGCCTATTTTTCTCTGGTTCACTTTGATTTAGCTACGGTTTGCATTAGAAGCATGTTAAGAGGAGCTTCTTGCGCTGTGAAACAAAACCCGTTTACAGATAACATTTCTTCTGCTTTGATCAGTTGTGTACCTTCAACATCAGAGCTGATCTACCAAGCAGAAATGATGGTTTATCGATGCGAGTAAATCCATCCATGTGCAATACGTTACTTATCCTGGACCGTACACACCTCTGTCCCTGTTCGTCTAATCGATGTGTATCGAAATGGGAGTTTTCACAGTCTCGGACAGTTTACATTCTCATCGGGGCTGTTCGATCAGTTGCAGGTGAGGCTCAGTTGATCATCGTGCACTGCATTCTTCCCAGTGTGGTCAAACAAACAGCTAAACATGCACATGCGTGCGTACGTATAAACGTGCATACATGCCTGCCTGTTCCCCTCTCAGCGTCCATCAAGTCTCACCAGATTACAATCATCCCACCGCGATTAACAGATTTGGCAGTGGACGGCAGGTACTGATAGGCTGATCGAGGGCCGATTGTCTTATTCTGCTCACTCCGGTTGGTGCGCATCTGTGGCTTAGGTCGGAGCAGAGCGACAACAACCGTACCGAGGCACGGGATGCGTACAGCAGGTACACACGTGCGCACTTTAATTATACGGGCACACAAACCGGACGCGGACAAAGATAGACATCGTTGACTAGACCAACCGATAAGATAGCAGCGAGGGTAGAGCGGGCGAGGGCGAAGAAAAAGAGGGTAGAAATTGTGTTGTGTGCAGGGTGTGTATAGAGAGCGGAGGATGCTCGCACATCATCATCAACATCAGCACCCCTTTTTGATGCGATAAGGAAACAATTTTCCTCAGTGGTGACATTAGGATTGCGCGTAGCATTTGTATGTGAGTGTGGATAAATGCGCACGACATACAGACACATCGATCAGTGTTGATTGTTGCCAGAAGGATCACCCTTTTGTATGATTGGGGCAATCACCCGAACGCATTGAGAAGATCAGGTCGGGCAGCGTTGCTATTTCTGCCGAGCTACTTCATCTCAATAATCTGGTTCACTCGAAGATTTACTTGTGCGTATCATCAACATCTCCAATATCAACGTCATCAATCTCGCATCGGTGTGCTTACTAAGATCCGACAAGCGATTGCTAGCAATCTTCGTGTCAGTGTTGCGGTTACAAGCGTTAAGAGGTCGACGGTCGATATGTGCCCATTGTCTGGGGTTTGACGCCTTCTCTGTACATGCTCTGTTGTGCTTGTATGCATACACGCGTAACTACAGCGTTAATTGGACAAATATTTGTACTATTTCTGAGCATCTTGTGACTAGGTTCACAATCCGTCCATCCAAAAGATAAAAACAAGACGAATTGGGGAAGGTGATATAGCCGTTTGAAGGTAAGCAAGCATTCATTTGTTTCTAGAGTTAATCAGTGAGGTGATTACATGCCTTTTACATGCTTTACTGGGTACTACTCTGTGCACAGACAAGGGCCGAAGCCGATTATTTTATTCGCCCATGTGTTTATACATACACGCGCGTGTCTCATACACCCACAGGTCGTGGGTTACGTTGTATGAGCGGCGCTTAGTTTACAAGTACCGATCGCAAATTGTAAATTGTCCAGTCGTATGTGGTAATCGGGACCAAGTTAAATAAGTGGTAGATTTAAAGTGCTGTTGAATCTCGATTACTCATAAACCGGCGTGAAACCAGTATGCAAAAGTGAAACGAGACCGGTTAAATTCGATTGGTTGTTTTCGCTTTATCGTCAGACCATACTGTTAGCCTCTGGCATTGTTCGTCCACAGTGAAGTGACAAATGTCAACTGTCCTGAGAAGCTCAATTTGTACATCATTAAAACAGCTTTAATTGAATCCGTGTTATGCCTGTGAATTAACTAAGGGTCCAGCTTGTACAACAAAAGTTGATGAGTGTCATATGGGCGGTTACATATAGGTTCGATAAAGTCAACCTTTCAAACTAATAGGACGGATGTTGAGACAGCCCGGTTCGAAACGCTATTGACAAATAAATGGCGTATCCATCCTTAAGAAAAAACAATGGTAGCAGACTAAGTTTTTCCGGGTACAAAGTAAACTCTTATACCTCACCGGAGAAAACTTTCATGTTAAGCCACCCCAAAAAGATAGTCGAATGATGCAGAACATCTACGAGTCTACAGTCAGAACAGGTGAATGCTTACTGATTCATATTCCCTGAATGAATAGCGGATGAACTGTTTGTACCTATCAGAGTAACTGTATACAGCACGCGTGACACGGTCTCTTGAACACTTTGTTCCCGGTCGTGATGCCTTATTTTATTTCACAAAGAGCACAGACACTGAAAGCGCACAGCGTACTTTCACTCTTTTACTGCACTTCCGTGTACTACAATCAGCCTGAGCAAAAACACATCACCAGATCGATCAGTCGTTGTGATCAAGGTTATGAGTAAATTACGTGCAAGTTAACAACAGGTTGTGTAACTTTTGGCAGTAGATGAGCTTCTTCGGCCACTCTGTCAGCTTGGCAGTAGAAACCGACTTAATTAACCCAGCTATTAATCCCATGTTGGTCCTGACTGAAGATTAACATAAGCTCGGAAATGGCTATGTAGGATGATAACGGACTAGTCTTTAACCTTATGTGTGTCTAAGTTATCCCACTGCTGTAGTCAGTTACTTGGCATAATTACTATAGACAAAATATTTCACGATTTTGTTAGGCGACAGGTTTGCCAACTAAATGTTACGTTACATGAAGCAACACTATTAATACATCCGAACCTATTCATTCCTGTCATAAACTAGTAAAAGTTTATGTGTATCGCATTAAAGCATCCAGTTTTGCTTACTTATATGCAGAATCCGATCACTCAGAAGGTTTACATTTACAACTATCAGGTTTATACTTACGAATAGGCTGCAATACGATTTCAACAAAATCTAGTGTTCCCCACTTTGTCTATGCACCTGAGTTTCAGACTCAGGTGAATGAAGCCTCTTTTCACACTGGTCTGTAAGTGAATAGGTGTCACCACCGTGTGAATGGTTTTAGCCTTTCGTTTGTATCCCAAAATTTCATGAGGGTATGGACAACCTGTCCCAATATTTGGTCAATTGATGTCTCTACATCCATTCGTCACAACAAGTGGCGTATGCACTGTGGTGTGTGAACGAATAATCAGCATTTATTTAGTAGCTCTTATGGATGACATTCTTATTGACGGTGGATCTCCTTCATGAGCTAGGAAACCCTTGTTATTTACACAACAAAAGATTAAGCAGTTAAGTCACTATGTAAATCAGCATATATCTTCACCAGCCTAGGTCACCGATTTCGCTATCACTAACTGATAGAGCATTATCACTGTATAGCCGCATAGTATCAACTGAAGTATACATCGCAGATCAGGTTCAACATATGCTAAAACGTAACAATTGTGGCTGAATCTCATCGGAACTCAACACTTATCATAGGCTTTGCGACCGAAGTGACCGAGGATCAGCATATCCTATCAAAAAATGTTCCACTTTGTACGTAAGCAAATTTATCACAGTAGAGTCGAACCTCATAAGTGGGGTTCTGATTGTAAAGCCAGTAATCAAAAAATTAAACAAAATCCAGTTAGTATGCCTCTACAAAGCCGTGGTCTTTAATGTCAAAACCAAAAATTCACACTGGGATGTTAAATATATTTGCCTATGATTATTATACTGGGCGTTTTGCCAAGTGAGATCCATTTGCAAAGTGGGGGCTATGTGAACAACTCATTTTGGCATCGAGTGTACGAAAATACGTTTGTAATGTTGTATGCATGTTTCCAGTGTGTTCGATGGCACACACTAACTGTAATTCCTCCCCCACTAGTCAACCACACCGATGACCACGCAGTTTCCAACAGTTTTACAGTTACTGATGAGTAGTCGGGGATTTGGTTTATTTTCAAGTTGACCATCACTCAGTTACAGTTGTTGGGTAGCTCTTCATGAGTAGGCACATCTTCATTTGCGGTCAAAAGCCTTCCTGTTCTTACGCACTACTCACATTTGAAATACAGGCATTCAAGTAGACTGTTGAACTAGAGGAATGCACAAGATGGTCACTAGCCTTTTGCTGTGTTGATCATGGCATGAGAAGGGTTCAGCCCTCACCTGGAACATTTTACTTTTGTGAACACTAACAGAACATCCACTCATTAGTAAGGAGTGAATCAATTTTTGGCTGACGTTGTCGTCGTGACTGTGGTCGTCATTGACATTGCTAACACCTAATTCTCTACAGCGGTTGGTCATGTGAATCTCGTTGATTAGTTCTCAGCCACCCACGTGCAAATTCATTCATTTCTACATATTCCTAAAGAGATTAGCGGAGGTCAAAAGCCCAGTAGAATGGAGTACGGCAAACGAACTAGTGAGCGCCGAGTTTGTTGGATGAAGTCAGATTAAAGCAACTTGTGAATCCTCAAGCGTGTACGATTCAACGACTGCATCTACATTTCCCACCGCAAGGTATGGTGTTTCACTCCATATATGACTAACTATTTGGTCAGCCAGAAGATCACGTTCTTATTGGTTTGACACAAAATGGCCCAATGCAGGTGTATTCACTGTATATAATTTCGGTTAAGGATGACCACGCATTTCATTGTGATGATGTAGGTGACCGGCAAGGCTTGGCGCACACGCCTATATCGCCTTGCGATGGGAATACTACTCTTATAGGGGGGAATTTACACCGATTACTCTGTTTATTTTTTTATATTCAGCTTTGTGTACCATTCAGGGTATGATGTACAGTCAAGCGGAGAGGTGACTCGTGTGGAACGAGTAATGAACAATGTTCATCAAAGGCTATCCATGCAATCGGTTGTGAGAAACGAGTGATGTAAGTAAAGACACCGAAAGGAGATAGAATGTCATACCTTTTTGTACTCAAATTCAAAACCGGCTAATCGATTCCGCCTGAACTTGACCATGTGTTCTGTCCGCGTGTGTGCGCATGCTTATGGGGCCCATGAGGAGCGAATGCTATCAATTACCTTGTTCCTTATTTTTACTCATAAGTGTTAGTCTGGTTGGTGACTCATTCGTCAGTCCCCTTAATGAGTTCAATGCGAATGCTAAGTCAACAGTCTGTAAGACGTTGCGTAAATGAATACACTCTTAGTTTGTTATTCATTAGCGTGCCTTGTGGACGCCTCTGCTGTCCCGAAGGAATCCGGCGGAGAATAACAACCACGTTTGTGAGGATGCCTGTACCATGTGAACGGTTTTGACCTCTCACGGAACCGACAGGCAACTAATGGTTTGATGGAGTGGCCATGAATTGTGCGATCAAGTAAACAGTCTTTTTATACTCTGCATGAACTGTCTTAGTGTTACGAAAATATACCCATCCGAAATATGATTGTCCCGTTTTTGTCAACAAGTTGGCACAAAATGTTCTCGCCAACTGCTATCCGCTTTCAAACAAAAGGCATATTTATTAACGCCGTAAGGAAGTTTGTGTCGCGTTCGCATTTCATTGGGTTGTACGCCGTAAATTTCACACTTACACTAAGAATGCTACTGTCTAGGTTTGTTAATCAGAAGCTTGTGATTTCTTGTGGTCAAGTCAAGAAGTGGTCACGAAATGCGAAACACCTGATAATTCCATTTAGTAGAGCGATTGGGCGTCACCTGCCTAACTCAGAGCACTCATGATCACTTAAGTTGTTGGTTAGAAACGTTATCTGGGATGGTTGGCTTGCTTCTGCAATATTTTCAACTCTTCTTTTAAATCAGTGTTGGCCACATTTAGCATTCTTTAAGGGTTCCTTTTATTCTCCAATACTCCACCTCATTGTTGCGTTGTGTAGCAACCTGTAAAAATACCATGTGTTCAAATTTATGGCCTGTTTTGAATGAATGAATTGTTTGGGCGACATGGACGACTGCACGCTGAATGTGAAACTGACCTAGAGACAGTCGTAACAAACGATTTAGGTATATCTACAAAATACGCAATCATGGCATAAAGTATAAACGAACCTTAATCTCTAAAAAGGACTGTGGACGATTTCATTCTGAATGCGGCTCTGAAAAACACTATCTACTTCCATAGACATGATAAATTTCCTTTGGATTATGACAAATTTACAAGATTTAAGTGCACCAGTTGGCCGGACAAGTGTATCTATTGAGCAATAGACATGTCTTAACCCTCCTTGACGGTATGTATTCTGTAAGTGAACAGTTGTCACACCAACCGCTCACATGTGCACTGCGCCATGAATGGTAGCAATTGGGTGTGTTCGAATGTACAACCAATCCTACCGCGTTCCGTGAATCAACACTTATTCTAGCCTCTTTTGCTAGATAAAATGCCTTGAAAGCTTCACCTTGCGACCTCCACACAACCGCCCACTGTATTCATCGGTCATTTCACGCGCGACATACATGTGTTAGTTCCTATCATTTGGACAAGCCAGATTCACCCTCAAGTCAATAAGATTAGTTTGTGTTACACATGAGTTCGATTAGTTTGGCCCTCAGTTCAGTGTATTTGTTGTTCTGTATGGTACTACATCCTCGATGTTACTGTTAGAAGCTTCCACGAAGTAGAAGGCAACCAATGCCCTAAAATGCAACGGCTTATTGGTTTATAAACTCTTTCATCAAAGTCAACGTATGGGAGTTTATGATACGCTTTCTTGCAGACATTCTAAATAGCGTTAAATTGTTCACCTGAAGGTACACCATCTTCTACCGAATTACCTATTCTTACGGTACTTTTCATGAACTGTGATACAGTTAATGATGAGTGTTCTCGCTCTCGTCTAGTACCGTCCAGGTGTCTTTCCTTGATCCTATATTTCTCACGCGATGCAGAATTGTGGTCTTGCTCAACACCACTATCATGGATTTTCATGTAAAGAAGAAAAAAACTGCACTTGTTCAGCTTCCAAAGCCACCCGCATGGCTAACATCACTCCGTTGGTATGTGATGATCAAAGCTCAATGTTTACATTATGACACACTTGTACTCGAAGCGCGAACAGGCGATTTCACAGCTGCTACAATCAATTTGCCATCATTCTATAGGTCAGCATAACACCACTCAATCTACTTATAAACCCTTGCTCGTAGGCGAAATTATCATCTCCTGTGATCTCACGTAAACTGACAACTCAGAGTAGCTGCAGGAATTTCGAACTAAACACACTCGACATTATAATTCTGGAGCAGAATGTGAATGTTTGATGTCAGCACACTGTATGCTAGGGTTATTATTTTCAATCCACGTTCGTTTATTTGAGGTTGTGTTTCTGTATTTATGAACCTTCCAGGAAATTTTATTCTACATGTAACAGAGTAGGGAACGAGTTGGTGGTTAGCATTACTGTCGGCTGTACAGAATTTTTGACTTACGAGTGCTCCCACGGAGCAGCGGAAACCAGGCTCTGACGAAGATGGCATGCTGAGGTGAGCCAGAGAACTTTTCGGACTGACATAATGACGCGTACTGAAACAGCTTTATTTAATTATATCCGGGAGCTGCTTAGCCTACTGAAGTGAATTTAGACAGACCCATGGACATCTGCTTTCCCCCATGGAGTTGACAAACCTACTGTCCCAACGCAAACAGATTAGCAATATAGGCCAGTCAACGTGTGATCACGTTTGTACTGACGGTCAATGAAAACACCTCATGTATTGGACCACGTTGCGATTAGAATAAACATGTGTAAACATTTAAAAATCATGATCGTTCACGCCTTGTTGTTGAAATCCTGGTGAACATCGACACGAGCTGTGACATGACGTTTACGTCTTATGTCAATAGGGACGAGTATCCTATCCAGATGGTATGCTGAAGTTGAGCGTGCTAGAGAGGAGGAGTCTACCAGCAGATGTAGCCACTGCATACTTACATACACACACATACAGAAGTCGGATTGAGAGTACTTGGTATTCATCAGAAGTCGCAGTATCACCCCCAAAAACAAATTAGAAATAGGAGTGTGACGATACAAAGCGCCTGCTTAGGCAACATTTTGGTTGTTTGCCCGCCCCAACCTAACGAAAACCGGATCCGACTACCCCTCGTAAACAGTCGATCTCGCATACGAATGGACCTACAACGAGGGCGGTATAAAGGCAGATAGGTGGGAAGTATGAAAGTGCCAAAAGGTCATGATTCTAACGTGCTACACAGGAAAACAGGGTGAGAATGGGCAAATCGTGTCATGTTGTGAGATCGGTCTATTCAACTTGGACCCTAAGGATAGTGTATGGGTTGAACCCAGTTGCCAGTCACATTAACCTTCCACCACGTAAAGTGGACGAAGATTTAATTGTCCATGCTGTTGGAAATTCTTTAGGTAGCGCTCTTGTAAGGATGAATAAAGTGTAACAATAAGGGTTGTTTCCATCCAATTTACTTACACCAGGCTGTGTTGAAAACGTGACAAACTGAGCAGACATAGATCACTGCACTCTAGATAATATTCACAACTGTTCAAGATCAAGACAGAAAGTGTGCATAACCTAACTGACTACTGTAGCCTAACGGTGAGCAATGTATCTTTATGGTGCCGTGAGCAACATAGGCAAAAAATGCCACAGTGTAAAGGAAGCCTAATCTTTTCAGTTATAAGTAGAATTACGTTTGTACCGGTACGATTTTATCAGTGAACCTCTAGTCTGTTGCTGCGTTCCACGTATACTGTTGATAGAATGTGTTAGTCTGGTCTCATAGTGTGCACATTACGAAGTCACTATAATTGTGCATCGTTCAACCCATCGCTTTTCTCTGATGCCTATTTCTAGTTCTTCCGCTGTTTGGTATCATTGTCTGTCCTCGTAAACTCAAATTGGAATCACTCTGCCATAGATTCCAGATGACACTGTAATCGGGAGTTGGACTAGTTAATCCAGGACAGTTAAATCACTCTACAGAAACCAGGATATGGTTAGCCTGTATAAACTGACAGATAATTCAACGTGTCCTCATGTAAACTGCATCATTGAATGGATGGCTGGTTAACAAGGGCTACATCGTTTATATATGATGTCTGCAATTTTTACACCCTAGGCATTGTGTGCACTTAGACATTGTGCTCCTTTTATGACCATATCAAATGAGAGCCGCCAACAGTGTTGTTAAAAGCTGAATAAATCAACCTTCCATAACCAGAATACATAAAGAAAACCCTTTTATCTAAACCGATTGATCACAACAGCCCTTGGGAAGAGATAAACATATCTGATGTAATAAAACGTCGATGTAAAAGATCAATTCTCCACAGCTTCTTCTTTAAGAAACCGGACATCCAATTAACGAATAACTAGGATTCTATGCTGGCGTCTCTAATTAATTCCCCTGAAAATTAACAACTACTTTAACCATAATGGTGTGCGTTACGGTGTATTTCGCCCAATCTTGAGTCATGTCGTTGAGATCATCCACACGTCATTTGGGAGTAGTGTTGAGTTGTGACCAATCACATGAGACACGACGTACGAGGTTCAATAATCAGATTTTTGCTGTTGGAAGCAGTCCGGAGCATCAATTCTGTAGTCGGCCATAATCAAACGTTATATGGAATAGAAAATTTACTTCGTAAGCTACTGTCATGAAAACATCGACTTTCTGAAGCACTGTGAGATGCACGATGTACAATGAGGCAGTAAAGTATCACGTGACCGAAATACGGAACACATAATTTTACTTCTCCCAGTAACCCGTTGGATAACATTATTTTTAAGCGTATCTCTTGATGGGTGCTTTGCATCACTGCTATTTTTCGACCATAGGTGCTAACTAGTTCGAACAATGTATTTCGATGAATTTGGCGGTTGTAGTGTGTTTTTGCAAACGGTTGAAGTTGCCCTAACTAATCACAATATGCATGTGATGGTAACCTATCAGGCTCTTGACAATAACTGCTGCTTTGTTCTGTGATGCGGATTAATGTTGTTCTTCAATTTGCTGTATCATGTTATGTTACTTCGTGGCTGCGGAACCTTTCACGTTACCAGCATTTCTGATTCTTCTGCAATGTAGTCGAAGAGGCAGGTTTGCAACGTTCTCATACCTGGCGTTCATAAATAAAGATTTTTAGGTGTGTGTTGCACGCAGAATCGTTTGCATGCGTGCACGATTACCGTTGCATTTTTCTCATGAACACCCATAACAGAACAGATTTACCTAGTTAAGAAACAGGTCATCAGTGTACGGAAACCCACAGATTTATTTCCGGACCGATTCCATTTTAATGAGTGCCGTTATTGGATAATTTGTAGACCGAATATGCATTTTTTGTTCGAATCGGTGTGAAGACTGTGTCGCCGAGATGCTACCCTATTTATGATGGTTTGGTTGGAATGGATCTAGCCTTTTTATTCATTACAAGGATGAAAGGTTGATAACTGTCAGCAGCCTTCGCATTTTCAAACATTAACTAAGATTCAGCTTTCACAAATGAGTCCACCACCTTTGGTGATGACAAGCCATGATCAATTGCTATGTCCCACGTTCAAACGTAGGTAGGATGACATTTAGAGACGGTATACATTATGACCCCTTGGTCTAGATATGGTGGGGAAGTTGTTTGTATGGTCACTTCAACCACACGTCGTTTCGGTTAGTGGACTGAACAGGAGTTTCACACAAATTCGTTCACTTGATGCTAATTAACGGTACTATGCGTTCCACTTACCTGGCACACTTTGTGTGTGTGTGTGTGTGGTTGTTTGCAAACTTTTCGACAGGACTGAACATTACAGCTAGGTACTGTTAATTAGCAAGCTTTTGGTTTTTGCAGGCATGTTTTTTTAGTGGATAGGAAATGAAATCATTCACAGGCGTCTATCGATCTCGGATTTCTACGAAGTTCAACTGAATGAACAAGCTGTAGTGAAATATAAGTGGTGTTACACACACAACAGTCAAATCATCGTCTGCAAACACTAACTGTTTCTGAGTGTGCCGAGTTGAGCGGCAATTTCAGCATTGGCCCGTACTGTGGTGAACTAAGAGATAAATACGAAATCATTAAATCAGCTTTGTCCAACTTCATTTTGCTTGGTAATGCGCTTATTATCATGGCAAACTGTTTCCACTTCATCACCAATGTGAGCTGAATATCATATCATGTTAGATGGTAACCGTCGTCCAGTGGTGCACTTAAAGTCGCACGTACGAGAAGATATTCATGTAACCATTACTTGAGCAAGCCACCCGAAGGCTCGGCTGTGTTCACCAACGCTGACTCCGACACACAGTTGGCAGTATCCCTTATTCGGATCAGCGCGTCACAACAACCGAAGCCAAAATACGCCTGCCAATAGTACTTACCACAAGTGACTTTCGCTGTAGCATTTGTGGTTATACTCACATACTATATATCCAGCGTCAAGGTGAGGGAATAAGACTTGGAGTCGTGTGATTGAAAGCCTTTGTGGTTCAGCCGGTCAGTGGTGGTTAGTCTATTGGTAACTTAGTATGAAAATGAAACCCTTATTTCTCGAAAACGAAAATAGAGAGGCTCCACTGGTAAGGTCTAAGCAAGAGGCAAGTTACTGAAGTTGTAAGACAAGAGGAGTTTTACTAGAAGAGTACATAACACCCCAGTTTGTGTGTGGAACAGAAAGACAAAGGAAAGGCTTAAATCCGGTCAACACCAAAGCTGAAGAGAAGCAAAGGCATCAGACTGCCATGATCTACTGTTCTGCAAAGCAGATCGAACAGTTTTTCAGGATACAAGGAGTGGCTAGTTAACACGGATTAAAACAAAGATTTGTAGACTCATAATCGATATATACACTGCACGAACATTTATGGGAAGAGTAATAACATTTCAATAACACTAGCTGTATTGTATACTGTATAGTCTGTCTTTAGACAGGATTCATTTATGGGAACCAACAGGGCCCATCCACTTATTCTAGCCGTACACGCACAAACCCATAGGCTGCATTCCAATCTACTATCTACTGAGATAATAAACGCCTGTGTAACGGCATTTGCACTTATGTACCTCCATATTTGTTCGTTGCCTTTCTAGGTAGACATAAACACAACTGTTATATTATCAACGGGAAATAACTTTGTCCAAATTGGAGCGAACGGACAACAAAAGGAAGATATGTGTGGACCAACAGGATAATGCGCCCACACGTCTCTGCACTAACACTGACAATCGTACCATGCGGCTTATATATATATGAGAAAACCAGATTGCTATCTACACAGACCACTGCTAGCTGGTCTATTCGGAATGTTATAGGAAACGTAGATTTCGCATGTCTACACAGCTCTCTAAAACGTGACGCACTTAGAAGCAGTACTCGCACTGAAGACTGAGTCTGTGAGCAAATCTTCGTGATAGCATGTGAAACTGTAAAACTGATCACACCTATACGGTGGCTATGAAAAGAGGCATTGAGAGGAGACGGTGACTGGGAACACCTAGCCTGAGCAGTATTCCTCCCCCGTCATTTCAGTTATTTGATTGGCAAATTAACTTCATGAACCTTTCGGTCACTTTGTCTGTAGGCCACCCTGCTTGTTTCGGCCAGTCAGTCTGCAGCAGTGACGAGAGACGCCCGTAGGACAGAATTCCAAACTGAATGTCACAAGTGGCGGATGTATACCGGATGATGATAACACTGATGATCCAGAGTTTGTTATGGCTTCATGTGACTCGAATGTGTTGCGGTATATTTCTGGTTTTGTTAGGCATGGCAACCAAGATCATGAACCTGATGTATTTAATGACAACTCAGAAATCTAGGCCGTAAATCTAAACTATTTTCAGTGGAATCGATAAGGCTCACCTTCCCTTTGTAAACGCGTGGCTAGGAAATATTTAGATAGATGACGTAGTGAAAGACGGACGCATAATAACCGTATATATATATATATACCGTATTACAGCACCCAATATTCTACTTTGTATCTTACTGTTTTGGAATCCACTCCAGCCTATCCTTCTATACGTATAAAACTACAGAATCTGATGTTTAACGTTATCTCTGGCATTTGTGTGAAATTTTATTGACTGTTTCATTTGAAAACAGGCAAATATGAGAAATCGGTCTTCGATAAGTTCTCATCGTAATCTGTGGAAATCAGATGGTGAATCCACATTGTTCTTCAATTTCAAAATTAGCAGGAAGACTGATGTTAATAGCGCGTTAATGGTAACCATACCTACCCCGAGGCGGATTAGATACAAAACAAGGAATGTGCTGATTTAGATGGAGGCAGGGGCAATGAACGCCAAGTGTGCGTTCAGGGTATTAACCCAGAAAATGAGCGGTTCAGCAGATGGTTTCATTTGGGTTACGTGAGAGTTGTGCCGGCCAATTTCCGACCCACTTGAACGACACGGAATCCATTGTTTAAACGACGGCAGATTATGATAAGGATCTTCGATAGCATCAGCCACTGTCGCATCGGGCAGATGTTGGTGTGCATTCGTGTCAGCTGGACGCGAATTTTGATCATAGTTCCCCGAACCCTAAACCAGGGCCGAATTCAGAGTGGCACGAAGGACCATGTTGCCCCAAGGCCAAACTGATCATCTACGACAGTTGATCTTGCGGTGGATACGACTGAAGTTTGGACGAAACATGTCTGATTTGTTGTACATCCTGTTCAGTTTTTAGTGTTGCACTAGATCACCCTATCCAAATCCACAGCGTGTTCTTTGAAGCTGGTTGAACCGAGTACCGGAGGTGACTTCATCTACAGTCTGCATTTTTTAAACGTTCGATCTAAACTCCCCATGCATTCCAAGGCAGACTAGTGTGTTGAATACGATTGATTGGGCTGCAAACGGAACGCGGTGGAACAGTTTTTGGTTACCTGTCTTAGTAAACGACTCCCAGTTAATTAGCTTTTGTCTGTTTCCAAAGGACGTTTCGTGGATCCAGGATAATTCAACAAACACACGTTTACCTATACAATTTTCAATGCCGCTGCTAAGTCCTTCAAATATGCGGGTGTGACGACCTCTCATTCCCTGGCTCTGGTGAACGACCCGCCTCATCGGAGTTCTACAGCCCTCTTTTGTGTCGTTTGGGTTCATGTCACTCTCGTCCCCTCATGATCTGGCGTTCACTCACCATCTAGTTGTTCGACGCGCCCACTCCTATTCTGTACAGAAACAACGTCACGCTTTCCGAATTGGCAAACATGATCAGTGCTAGCAGTTGTTGCGCTGCACTGGTTAATTTTCGACCGGCCTTGTTGGCACACCAAGTGCAATTAGATCTACCCGATAAGCGTTGGGTTGTTCGAACGACGAAAACCACAGTAGTAACATAACAGCCGCTGTGTAACAGTTACACTCGTGTGACTGGGAGTGGATCAGGGGGATCGGATTGTGTGAATCCCACATACACGCACGCCGTGAGGAATAGGGAACAGCAAAACTGTGTTATGCTGGCATCAGAAAAGTGTGTTCAGCAAGGTTAAAGAGCACTGTTCCGTCCACGACCAACACTAGAGCAAATTTCAGCAACAAACGGGAAAGCTGACCGCGTCTACCTCTCCTCACAAGAATCCCCCAGAACGGACTCATACTCTGACGAACTGAAGGCAGGTGTATCCAAAACTAGACTAGAACTACGTTCCACATAAACACACCTGTGGGTTATTTCAGGCAACAAAAATGCTTTCGAATTAAGATTGTGGATAGTCAGTTGTTAAGGCGTTTTTTCCGTATTATTCCCGTCTAGTTAGATAGTTACGAAAGCTGTCTATCCGCTGTTCATTACGGACCATATAAGAAGTTGACGTTGACTTGCTGGCTTTGCATACATTTGGTACTCGCATCAAAAACGGGTTACTTTATTTTCTAATTGTAGCCTTCAACCTGTTAACAATGACAGCAGTGTTAAATCCCCGTATACCTCATGGCGAGCACATTTGGGCGTTTTCGTCTCACCAATGATCCCTCAGGGGAGTTGGGGTGAGAGGAATGGAACAGCATTTGCTGAGTAGAGATATTTTCCCTTTATACATATCCCTTGGGACTTACTAAACCTAACCACCACCCTTAACTGGGAGAATTTCCCCATATATTATGCTTGACCCACGATAATCAGTGGCTATCGTTCACTGTCCTACCCGATCCCTCTTTCCTAAGTTAACAACGTAACTACTTGAGTGTGGATAATTAACTTGATAATCACATGTTCAGCTTGGTCTCGTCATGAGTGTCGTTAATCTTGGACAGACTGGGTATAGGCGAGAAGTCGCCAACAAGCACAGATAAGTCTGAATTGGATGACTGTTAGCATTCCCCATGGATGAACAGTGATTTGCTCTTTTCACTTATTTAATAGTCAAGTCGTTGCATATCTGTTTGAACTAACTTAGATTTTATTTTGACTTCCAGTATGCTCCCAATGGCAGTCATACCTACCTCGCCGGCAAGTGTCAATCGATCTCAAATATCAGATGCTGGATGGACACATCATTTGAATCGGTGTCAAACTGGAACAGACTTTCCCAACTATTCGAACAATATGCCATGCTCGGTTACTTCGGCTGGATTTTACAACGCCTCCAATCTATTGGCTGGTCAAAATTATCCCCATTCCTATCCACACAATCTGAGTCAGGCCTATCAGCACTATCAACTACAACAACATCATCAGATGGACGCTTTTCGAAGCGGTTTGATGAACTCGAACTCAATCCCCATTGAGAATGTGGATAAACGTCCAACTGACCGGAATTCACCGTTGTGTACGAATTCTAGATCAGGTGAGATAATGAAACCGGAGTCAAGTGTACAGGAAACAAAGAGCCAGTTAGAATCGCGCAACACATCTCGCATCTCAACAGCTCCGCGAATAGAATTACCCAATAATAGGGAGAGCTCAGTTTGGTCTGGGGATGTCCGCAAACACATCCGAAAGGTGCCTCACAATTCCAGTGAGGTACTTGAGATGGAATCAAATCGTGCGGGACGGGAGCAACCTCGACAAACTCATAGGGTTGACGCAAGATCGAATACTTGCAGAACTTCTAAGGCTGCTTCAGAAACCAACAGTACGGATTATGCTGTCGCCGAGCGAAACTCAAGAGCACAACGAGAAGAAACGGATCAACAAGGAAGTACATCTTACCAGCCCCAGTTGAGAACTTATCCGCTCGAAATGCATCATACGTCGGAGACAGTGAAGCAATTGGGTAATCTCAGTCCAGAGAGGCTTACTGATCCGTATGTACTAGGGGCAGAATATCAAACATTAAATTATCCTTTTCGTTTACCACCTCACCAAAATTATCCGATACCCAATCAGCTATTTCCTCACTACGAACACTTGCAACATTCCAAAGGAGCCAACCCAAACTTAGATTCATTACATTCAGTTCTAGCACCTTCTCTGTCCAGTCTATCTCAAGCAGCGTGCCCTGACTCTTACCGCTCTGGAGAACAGCTGTACTCTATGTTAACCAATGGACCATTGTCAAACGGTTGTTATGGTGCACCAGTGAGTAACTTACTTCCTACAGCCGCTGCTGCAGCTGCTGCAGCGGCTGCATGGAATCCAGGTTTATGTTATCCTCAAGGAGTGACTCCTCAACAACTGGCTTCTTTTTATGCATCGGTCAACTCCGATCCCAAAAGTCGTCAGAGCATCCATCTCTCACGAGAGTCTGGTACATCTGGAATGCAGGTACAATGTACAAGCGCCTTGTCCCATACCGACTCATCGACCAGCCACCGAAACAGTCGGCGAATACAACGAGGTAATCGAGAAGGATTGCCAGATCCTTTAATGCAAGAAGAACAACTGCAACAGCAAGAAACATCCACAGCCGCTCGGCTCCTTACAGACGAATGTACAAAATACTCCTCACTGCCGTGTGCAGAAGACGAACTTTGTGGCAAACCGAATTCCATACCGAATTCCATGAGCATCTATCCTTATACTAACCACCCGAACCTTCAGGGTAATAATCACCCAATGGAAGAGATCATGTCAGCCAGCGCAGCCTATCATTCTGCGGCAGCCATGGCTGCTGCGGCCGTCGTCGCTCAAGCTGCGGTGGCCAGCGCTAATTCAACATCAGCCGGAGTGCAGCCACTGCCACCGTCTCAGCACTATCAGTCACACCATTCATCCACACAACAGTCAACCAATCCTAGTCATACATATCCGACTCACATGAGTCCATCGAACCAATCCAGTTCAATCTCACTCGGTAGAAACCATGGCCTCAGTCTAATTCCTATGCTTGGTACGGTGAATAATGCCACGTGTACCCCAAATATTATGAATTCGAACAGTCTGAAATCAATGAAAAACAAAAAACTCACATCCACAGGTAAGTCGGTTATCATCGGTTCAATACAGTCCTGTTAAACGACGTTATTGCTACTTAAACATAAATAATTTGTGTTTACCTGCCCTGATGTTATGCACACGTATTTGTACCGAATTCCCCTAAAGAGATTTCGCGATCGATCGTTTCTAACTCCTAGTGATACACAACTGCGTAAGATATCACACGCATAACCCTACTCTAAGATTAACCTGTTACCAACAGTTTTGCGTTCGCACATTCTCTTTGTGGATGACTCAAAGCCGTGAAGAAATGAACAAAACATTATCCGGAAACATTCCCATGGGCAAGTGTGACGAAGCAAAAACAGACGTGAGGAAAACAGCTGGGTAGCGTCTGTCTTCCAGTTGACCTCGTCAGCGGAATATGCGGTGGTCACGCCAAGTGTCTATCGGCAGACTTTAAATTACCGTTACGCACGTCGCTACATGCCTTTCTGTTTGCTTATCTGCCTCGTTGAATAAATCGAAGCAGTCTGGTCATATTTTGAGTGTACGCATGCGAGTGCCATATCAAGCAGGGGTGGTCCTCGTAATGTTATTAACAATCGATGCATCCATACTGATGTATGCACCAAATGCTTTATTCAATAAAAAAACAGCTGACTAACACGAGAGCACAAATTATTTGGGGGTTCCCACAGTTGCCACAAAAATGGTCAAATAAGCTGTAATAGTGACAACAGATGGTCGGTTATGTTTTCGTATTTCAGAATTCATCCATCATGTGTTTTCCCATCATTATCTGCTGTCAAAAATCAAACTACATGCTCATCAAACAGGCTAATGTGTCCCAGATTTCTTGAGCTCGTTGTTTTTCACTTGTTAAACATTGTAAAGTTATTGGGTGTTTGTTCTTGGATTTCAGTAATGCATCAGTTAGCCTCGACCTTGACGTTCGTCTTATTCTTCCCAATATAACAATTTTATTCTTGTCTTTGTAAGAAATTAACTCGCTAATCGAATTTAAATTACGGCCATGTTAAGACGTATGTTCTTCTTAATTCTAACAGCCATAGTTCTTTCCGAAATGCTACAACAAATCCACATTTTCCCGTTTAATATGTTTGACATGCGCTTCTGTCTAAGAAACTACACATTTTCCAGTATGCTGATGAGCTCCAAGACAATAATTTGAATGGAACGGTCCAACCAGCTATTACCAGTGTGTTTGTCGTCATCTGGCAGAAAAACTCTCAAAACACTCGGATGTAAACTTTTGCTTTGATGGAACCTAGTACACGGCAAGGCGTATTTAAACGGCTTTCCCTAATCACACGACTTTTTACCTCGTGCCCAAAGCTGCAGGTGACATTGCATATTCTCCTAACTTTTTTTCTGTCCCAAAGTCATACTTCACAAAATAGCTGTCATCCATTTGCAGTATTCTTTCGTAAATACTTCCCAGTTTGTTGATAGTTAGATTTTTCTCCATTGGCTAGACTCTCCTGCGGTGTGATTCGCCGGTCTTCGTGCTGAAGATTTTATGCATAAAAACTGTTCTATTGAATGTTAACCAAAGATGATGGCATCATTAACTCTGACCAAAATCATCTTGCTTATTTTGAACAGAATTTGTGGCAGATTCTCCTATAAAATTCTATCCACTTTCTCTCATCCATTATATATCATTTATTATATATTATACTTATTACATATATATATATTTATGTTTATATATTTATATACCATTTATTTATCGTCTACTTTTTGCACGGGCGTTCATGCACGAGACGTAAGTTCATTGTCTTTGTAACACAGAGATAGTCACCTACAGATAGTGGTTAGTTTGTTTGCATAACCTCAATTCAGGTCACAGATTATTGCAACCTATGCATTCTGGCAGGCTTTTCAGTTAGTCCCCATCGAAAAGAACGCTTGGGCGTGAGAACATGGACAGAACTGCAAATCCCGAGCGCTAACAAATATGGAACCTCAAACCTAGTGTATATATTCGAAAGCAGCTAGTTCAACTGTGAATGACGTTCAGTTTATTTCAGTAGCCTGCTGGTACGTATCGATAGTCCTCTCGTTAATGTATGGCTGTCGCACAACCAGTGGTTAAGATATCTACGGTGCATAATGTTTGAGAACAATCAGACAGTATGTTGTGAGTGAAGTTAACGTAATATGTAATGTGTTTATGACAGCAAAAGACACTAAGTCAAATTGGGAGATGTAAACATTTTCCCACTTACTTCAGATCTTTCTGTCTTTTCTGTCCAGTTTTGTTTACAAACTTCCTGTTTCATCTCCATCATAAAATTGAACGTTTATCTAATTCACCTGGCTGAAAAGTGGACTAAAACTGTAACGAAACTCTGTTTGAATTGATTCCACAATCCATTGCATCGATTTATAAATTTCTCTCTTTAATCTTTCTTCAGAAGGTCGTGAATGTGTGAACTGCGGAGCGACCAGCACCCCACTGTGGCGAAGAGATGGACAAGGAAACTACTTATGCAACGCGTGCGGTTTGTACCAGAAAATGAATGGTCAGAATCGACCGCTGATCAAGCCCAAACGCCGACTAGTAAGCAAAAAGATGAACAACTGAGCATGTTTGTTTGACCAGATTGGCAAATGGTTTGGTTTTCGGGGGATAATTGCCAAGCCCAAACAAATGACTTATCATATCGTTCCACGGATGAAGCCTCCAATGCTCTCGAAACTGCAACACCCTGAAGATTAATTTGCTATCCGAGTTCCAACCAACCAAACCTAATACTGAAGGTGGAACAGTAATTTTTTGTGCTAGTAAAGCTCTACCGCTGGTCATCAAACGTTTTGTTACGGGTATTTATAAGCCACAAAGCAGAGCAGGAAATCACTTCCATCTGAGTCCGCAGGTGACTTGTGTAGCGCAACAGTCTACAAATAAGATTAGAATAGCAGAATTCGTTACACTTGGGGGAACATCTCTAGATCCTATAATTGTCAGTTCCAAAGTCAGAAACCTTCACTCGTTGGGTTTCGTCTGCGGGGTCAACCTGTTGCCAGTCGTAGAAGCTCCAAAGCATACTGTGCACGTTGCATGTGCATACAATAGTGTACCCAACATAGGCGAGGGCATAGTCAGATAGTGCGTCTGCAGATGGCGAGTTTAATTGACTCGGGACAGTAGAGTTAATCTAAATCACCGGGCCGAACCGGAATAGCGTTGTCGGCCCAAAACGTGGCCGAATAGTCAGGTGTATCTAGCGGTTTTCCTTCGTCCCGTGTACATATATGTGCAGATGTGTTTGTATGTTTAATGAAGATTGGCATCATGTCAGTTTGGTTGGGAAATTTTCCCAACGAGATTACAATCGATGTTCGGATGGGAACAGAGTGACTGACACATTAGCTAACATAACACACCGCCAACTACCATAACCAAACAAACGAACGAGCAAGTGCAACACAACAACAAGAACGACGAGCAATAGCACAAAAATAGGAATGTTTTAAATTCTTTTGTTTGAATCCACACACAAAAAGTAAAACCGAATAAACTGCATACTTATAAATCAGCTTAGAAGCAGATTGACGCAGTGGCATAGTTGAGCAACGTTCATTGCATCTAAGTCTCCCAACGAATCAATATAGTTAACTAGTAATCCAAAGTGCAAACTGTTTAATTTATTTAACTAAACCACTTGGGTAAACCAACTTAGAAACGATGCACGATGACTTTTCCGCTTTCAGATGTTCCGAAAACACTGCCTCATACCCCCAAATCAGTTAGTCGGTGCCAATCCAAAATGGCTGAAGAACCCACTGTCTTCTTGTTCCTAATCTTCATAGCGGTCCTAACCAAGCCGGACAATGCACGCTGCAGTCCTAACACTATGACAAAGATTACACCCAAAATTTTCCTGGCAAAAATGGTTAATTGTCTAGCACTCTCTACCAGCCAACAATCTCAGTGTAAGTTGCTTAAATTGGGCGATTCACTGGGAAAACACGAAGACGGAATCTCTTACCTATCTCACTTTGTTAGACTGTACACCAATTTTGATTTGTGACTACGCTGCATCAGCAGCGGTGGAGGTGTAGGGAATGAAATAGAAGCGCGTATCTCTAAGGCTAGGGCGGTATTCGCTAACTTGAGGCATCTCTGGCGACATAGGTGTATTTCTCTGAAGCTTAAAGGACGTGTATATAAGACAACGGTGAGGGCCGTATTACTTTACGGCAGCGAAACCTGGCCGCTCAGGGTAGAAGACGTGAACCGTCTTCAAGTATTTGACCACCGATGTCTGCGTTCAATCGCTCGTATCGGGTGGCATCAGCGCGTAAGTAACGAGGAGGTTAGGAAGCGGGTGTTTGGTAGTGATTGTCAGGCGAGTTCTCTTGTCCAATCTCTACGTTTACACAGGCTTAGATGGTTAGGTCATGTATTAAGAATGCCAGTTAGTCGTCTTCCACACCGAGCACTATTCGCTGACACTGCGACCGACTGGTGTAAGGTGCGAGGTGGACAGACAATGACCTGGCGTAGGGAAATGAAGTTGTTCACCAAGGGGTTGGCCGCCGTGGGTCGTGTTCGTCTCCCGGGCTGGGGTCCTCGCGACTCACAGAGTCGGTGGTTGGAGACACTAGGTGAGATGGCGGCTAATCGAGCTCAGTGGCGTGAATGTTGTCGTTGTTTGGCCGAGCTGTCTGTGAAGTGAGTGCATTTAATGACGCGGTGCAGTGAAAGCCGTAAGGAAGCTGTATCGCTGATGACGCCTTACTCTCACTTGCAGCTCGGTTGTGTTGTTTGCAAGGTGTAGGCACCTTGATGCTGAACGTTTGAATAGGGACGTAGTCATTTTCAGTAGTTAGGTCCCTTCCCGTCCCCTTCTTTTTCGTTCTCTCTTTCTATATAGGGTTTGCTGTTTCTTCATGGTTGTGTGGCAGTTAAGCATTAGTGTGAACCACTGATGTATTGCTGTCTATGATGATGATGATGATGATGATGATGACGCTTGTGTTGACCTGATCAACGAGCAAACAAAAAGACGACAAAATTCATAGGCAGATCCAGTTGGGTAGTTATGAAAGATTTCCTTTGGGCTATGATAAGCTTGAATTCCTACTTAAGTTGCTCAGTGGGGCACATTATGAGATGATCTGAACATGCTAATGGGTCGTGATCTGATGGCCCAACCTAAATTGCGGTAGTTAATCGCTTACTGTTACAATAACTGTGAAGAAATGTGTTGGAGTTTCTGTCACATGAAAGCAACCACGTAGACAATATTATGCGTGGGTATCGGAGGAAACTTCAGTAAGGGGTACAATGTTTGCAACCGTATTGTTCGGAGTAAACGGATACAGCTGTGCGGAAGCAACGGATGAATTCTGTTATGGTCTTCGAAACAGTCCCCTGTCACAACAATATTTGCGTTTAGATACATTCAGTGTTTGAAAGAAACAGGAAGTGGTCACAATACGCCACGAACAGGGTGGTTATTGAGATCTACAAATGTGCCCATCATGATAATGAAAATAAAGTCATTTAGATGAACATTTTTTCGATCATTCATCTTCAGGTCCGTGCAGTTGTATAGGACGTATACAGAGTTAGACCGACATATCTACCGAACTTATTACGTCATACTCATCGACTGGTTTGATCTCGCAGGTTGACCATCGACTCGGTGGATTTGTGGACAAGGTAGGTTCAGTGCCTAGGCAAGCTGCTTTTACTGACATAATACCGAGTCATGCCACCTGATTCCGATGGCCTCGGCAGTACAAAGCGTTCCCATTCGGACGGCTTTTGGTGTGTTGCCTGGCAGGTGATGTACCAAGTGGAAGGCTTGATCACTGTTCATCTGGTGACCAATTTCAATCAAATGAGTGAGTAACGTTGGTCAATCGTGTTTCCCCGTGCTCCAACTACCGTGGATGGTGTGCTCGGATTTGTTTCGAAAGAAGGACCAACGCAATCAGTGTTAGGGATTTTGAGGGAATAGCCCCAGCTGAGTTCACAACAAACCAAAGATGTCATAGACATGTCCACAACCTCCATTTGGAGGCCACTGCCCGTAGACAATTATCGTACGCATAGGGCAGACCTGGTTTGGTGCTTCTAAATGATGGACGCCTTTACAGTTAATGTCTAGAACAAGATGATATCTCAGTGTGAACAGTATTAGGCCATGAGAGTGTATTCTGATCTAGTGTTTCCTCGTGTAGGCTACATTACAGACATCTAGGGAATTATAATTGTTTGAGGATACCCACACCTGGAAGATATCCACATCAAACTTAAAACGAATGAATTCAAATAATTTGGGCGTCACTTTTAACACGTTGTTGATAAATGAACTGACAATAACACAAAGTTACGAACAAGTTGTAATGCTCTACGTTTCAGCCACCCCGGGTGGCCTTCTTCAAGAGTGTTTAGTCGAGACCACATGTAGAGGATTACAAATCGCTCGTGACGTTGTGTTATTCTCGATCAATTTATCATTACCCACACTTGAACAGAAATGGAAAGGTTGGGCTATTGTGGAACTACAGGTTTACTAGGCGATTTCCGCTTGAGGTTTATCTCCATCGCCTTATGACACGCATTAAGCTTGGACAAACAGTTCCTCGATCGATCCTGCCACACCCCTGTTCAGTCAACTTTATTTCATTGGAATCAAGGTAACCTCTGAATTTTGCACACGGAGGGTATGCGGGTTGACCAGCGAAGTATTTGGCTAACATGAGACACTCGTCCCCGTTCACCAAGTCACTGAGCCAGTTCTGCCTTCTTGTCATCACTCTTTCTAATGTGGCTGTTGCCGTTCACATATACTTGTCTGTCATGATGCGGCTGACGGCATCCGGGGTCCGGAATAGCGTACCGCCATGACCTGAACCAAAGAATACTTGCACATGCACACCAGTGCTTGTAATTACGCTCGTATACCTAAAATCTAGTATAAACCAGAAGGAACGAGACTGGGAGGCGTGGGATCAAGGCCTGTCTTCGTCCACCTGGTTAATGCCGGCTAACTAGATGATAAGATGATGTAGCTGTCTAGTGAAGATTAGTTGGCTATGCTTCTAGAACATGCCCACCACTAACGTGCTGGTGTGGAAATATTGTTAGAGTACTCACAAGCGCATCTTGTATCCGTATATATATATATATGGAACCAGGGGGTAAAAAATATATACTACTAAGTCTGAGGTTAAACAAACAAACACTCAGGCAGCATATACAACACAGAGCGCACTACAACCTTCGGTCTGTTGTATCGCTAAACAAGCTTACACATTGACGGTCCCAATGACTACTGCCATTTTTGTGTGGATCATGAGGACTGCTTTCACAAACTCTGTCATCTGTACAAGCTTACGGACTATGGCCTAAGCATGTTACCATAGGTCATGACTGCAATACATCACTTTGTCAAAGTCGCAACGTATCCGGCTGGAACTGAGGTAATGGCGGCCTATGATAGATGAGCGTTGTTTTTCACTAAATCGTTGCGTTTTAGCCTAATCATGGAGTGAGACGGAAGTCTTGTCATTGTAGCGCACCGCATATCGTCGTTTGCTGCAACCACTGTCTGTGCTGTTACGTTGTTAGTAGTGCGATATCTGCGGCAGTGAGTCACAAATTCACATACGTACAGGGACTTACAAGTTCGTTGGTGTCTAAGCCTAGCCCTACTTCCTGTACAAATCCAAAAACCTTGACTTCATTCCGACCTGAGAACAGCTTGTCCTCACCATAGCTAGTCGGAACCACCAGCATTGTTTCACTGTTCTGTTTGAGTTGGGTGGAGGTATCAGATAGAAGAGCTTAGTAACGCATGGAAAGTGACAACTGACAGAACAAACACAGTCCCAAGGAAAAGTGAATGTAAACCTCTGTTTGCCTACTAGCCCGGAAACGCATTTTTCACAATTTTAACCACAGAGAACGTATAAAAAATGGAACTACCACGAGATGGCGTCTACCGCACTGTTGCATACACAATCGCTTGTATTTGCTACTAGCTCGTTTTATCTAGGTCCATTCTGGCAAGAAGGCACCCTTGATGCCAACATTCTAACACAACTGTCCACTGTTCATATTTCGAGCAAAAATAACATTTACAACGAGGGCTTCCGGATGTATGTTTATGGTCGGAGTACCATATGTTAACAATTCCCCAGTTTCCAGCACAGATTGTTTTTCTTCTCGAAAAAAAACCAGTTATTATTCAGCAACCTTGAGTTAGATAAAGGCATGTGCAGAGATGTTAGCGTGACCCAATTTAATCCCCCGTATATGTAATTAATATTTGTGGTTAGGAAAAAACACGCACAGCTGTTGCTAGACTGTTCCATTTTTCGTGATTATATTCAACTCAGAGGAGTAACGCAGGAGTTAATCAAATTCTTCCTCCTATTGATTTCCACATGAATAAATCTGCTGACATAGTTCGTGTCAAAAGACCTTCACGTTGAAGCCAGCTGAATAGGCTTGTCAAATTCCTTTCCCCTCCTTCGTCTTTCACACTTCGATCTGTTGCTAGCTTGCGTAACCACATGTCGAAACCCATCTGAGAGGTGGACAACACTGTCCATTTCGGTTAGTTGCTCACATCAGTCGTGACTTTGGACACGCGTAGCTATCACAACTGAAGCGAGAGGAGTTGTCAAAACTTGTCAAGTTTTATGAGCACAAATCCTATTTGCACCGGTGGTTGCCCACTACAATATGTGGGTAAAATCTAGCAGTTGAACTGAGCTACGTTGTTGCAAACCTATTGGCTATCGATCTCTCAGGTTGTTTGACATACAACACAATGTTTAGCTGATCGAACATCGTTTCGATAATCTTAGACGGAGCAGGGCAAGTCAGGATGAAACCGGTCGTGTTCTAAGAGACAGCGGTGAAAAATCTCGGAATTCCCTTCATATTTCAACAGTGAAATTCATAATCGATGTGAAACGGTCAGTCGGTTAGCTTCGCTTGTCCAACCAAAGGCACAGCTGAAGGCATATATACCCTGTCTCCGCTTAAGCCCTAGTCCCGTGATTGTCACTAGTGTGTTTGGTGGTGTAAATTTTGTACCTAAAACTAAGGTCATAAGTTCCAGTGGCTCGATCAGATCATATGAATCTTGAGCCAATCTTAAAATTGACAGTTTCCATCGACCGTCGAGCTGTGCAAAATTTGACGACAGCAGCAAAAGCCGCATCGATTTCAGCAGTGTCGACAACTCCAAAAAACTAACTTCTTCAGCAGGTATTTTATGCACCGGAAACTAACAAGCCCACCAAGTGCCTCACTGTATCTTTTCTCTCTCCGGTGTTTGTTCACAGCAATCCTCCAGTCGTCGAACCGGAACCATATGCTCCAACTGCCGTACGGTGACAACCACGTTGTGGCGACGCAATACCAATGGAGAGCCGGTCTGTAACGCATGTGGCCTGTACTTCAAATTACACAATGTAAGTGTAACCTGTTAACCACTGCAGCCAACTCCGACCTTCATTTGACTCACACCGCGGTGGTACTAGTTGACTCGGAATTGAAAGGCAAGACCGAACTAGTCTACTTCCTTGTTCGGCTCATAATGAATGGTTTTGTGACATGTAAACGAATTGCGCGATCAAAACAGAATACACCGCCATTCGGAGTTAACGTAGGTGAACAATGGACTTGGAAAGCTTACCTGAACTTAGGAGCCCTGTTGATTCTGAAACATGTTTCCGTTCCACACCTAAACGGTTAACCCAAGACTATTCAGGAATAAGTAATATTCCGAGTTCCAGTTCATGCAATTAACACAATAGCTGCATTTTTTCAATTCGGTCAACTATTTCACCCCCACAGTGTCTACGAACGTAAAAACTAGAACTCGTGGAATGCTGATCATCCGAATGTAAACAGCAGTCTGCAAACGTGAAGATTCTCATCAAACTTAACCTGTACATTTCATGGTGCTTCACATGAAGTTGAACTGTATCAGCTGCACTAAAGATGTACTCAGTAGATTGAACGTAGTATAATTCCGCACACCATCTATCACTAATGAATACTTATGAGCTTTGTCGATTAAGAGTTATTAGAAGCCAGTAACCTGTTAAACAGCAGTTGATAATCTTTTAACGTTGTCTTCAACGTCACTCGGTTGGAGTGAAACCGGACACATTGACTTGGATGAAGCGAAAACAAACAATTTAGCAAACATGTACATCTGCCCGCCCCCACATGATGACTGTACATCAATAGACTTTAAAAAGGTCTTAAATCACCCACATCCATGAGACTGGCTATGGGATTAGGCGGTGGTATGATCAGTTTGATTGACTGCTTCCCCTAACAACCTTGGTTTTTCAGTGAGATGTACTCATACACACACGCACGCGTACGGGTCTGTCAAAGGCTTGAATACCAAGTCACATACATCTTGACATTGAACTCGGGGTTGTGTGAGTACACACAAAATTCTCCTCGGAGGTGGGGGTAATACCGACGCAAGAAAGGTAGTGAGGAATGACTAAACCTTGTAGGTTTTGGCTGATGTTGTACTTAGCTGTAGGAGTATACGGTATTTCAAACTGGATGGCCAATTTGGCCCGAACAGACAGGTAGGCAGCGGAGTGCTGGCTGTATGCTCAAATGGCGCCATCCATCAGCGAACTTGCTACCTACGGGCGCAGATAGTAAGGATCGCAAGGATGGTGGTAGCAGAAATGGCACAGGAGGCTGTTAAAACCAGTAGAAAGCGTTCGACCTAGTAATGCATTGATCCTGTTTGTGTGAACACTACTCACTGGAAAAGAACATGAGGAGACGACACTGGCAATCTGTGACATGAAGATACCTGTCGTTCACGTATGTTACGTGGAGTTGCTTAGAAAAGCAAGATTCCGATCCATATTGATTGTGCTGATTTGAACACGTTGACAGACTAGCCTTCACCAAGACAACTGATTTAAAAACCGGTATGTTGTCAAAAGGTGGTTATCTTTTTAGTTGCAAACCTGAATGTTCTAAATAAAAAACAGAAACTTCGTGATCGATTAGTCTGTTCACTATTATTTTGTCGTTATTTTTTCCCTCAAAATTTTAACGTGACAAACAAGTTGTAAGCTGGCAGAATGCAGTAAGATTAGTAATCCACTGTGAAGTGTTCAGGGTATGCCGTTCAGATTAACCTCTAACCGATTTTCGGTAACCATTATTTAAGTAATAAAGTATTTGCCGAAAATGATAAGAACTCTTCAGTTTCTCCTGACACTTGTTTTCTCTTTTAATTTCTTAATGTGACTGGGAATAGAGGCAAAGTAGTGAAGTTCACGTAGATTCACAATTACTTCCCAATAAATATTGTATCGGGCTCAGAAACAGACAGGTGTTTCATATTATTTTGAATTTCTTTGGTTACTTCCGACAGAAAGCAGATACTTTTAGTTATGATCATTTTTTGCATTCCTTATGGTGTGCGTTAGAGCCACAAAAATGGTTTCATTGGAATGATCGCGCTTCTTCCGACCTGCTTAGACCAATTTCCAAAAATGTCGTTACGTTTCGCTTGTCTGCTGTTTTACACTGACCTCTTAGCATTCGGTCCAAAAATGTCCGCCGTAAACCAACATTTATTCAAGTGTTCCTTGAGCAGTGTTAGTTATCAGTTAACAAGCAAATGAACTTCAGATAATGCTAATTTATGCTCTTGAATTCCGTAGCCATTTGGTTGTCAACGTAAGTTGCGCACACAGTACGTCAGTAAATATTCTGTAAACTATGTTCCATCATACGATCTTGCATAATGTGAGCCGTTCCAGGATGTAGGAATTTAATTTTTAGTTACGCACTGAGGGTTCACGGAAACTGAGAATATGGGGAACGCTGGGATGTATCAAGCTGGAAGGAACCATACGGCACAAGTTCATTGAAAAAGAAACTCAGCTGACAAAAGTCATTCGTCAAGTACACGCATTTGTAGAGCACATGGACCGAAGTGGGTCCTAGCAATTATGGGAATGAGAATAGAAAAGTACAACTATTTTAAGCTATGCATAACAAAAATATTACAAGGAAATTACAAAAATCTCATCAACTATTTGAACGATTTGTACACCCCGTCGATTTGAATATCATGCGGGACGAGAAATAACTGGTCAGCTTCAAATTCCAAAACAAAGCAACTTCTCAGGGAACTTTTTAATGGGTTCATAACAAGAAATCAGCTGACGATTTGATATGTAAAAGTTTAGTGAGAAAAATCTAATACGCTGTTCACTGAAGACATAATAGCAACCACATTGATGACCCATAGATTCGATGTTCAAAGGATTACGAAAATGTGTTGAATGTTATGTTTTGTGGTGCCGGTTGATTCCGTATTAATGTTTCCTAACAAAACTGATCGCATTTGAGTAGGGGAATACTCAAATTCCACTGGGGACCAATTTTATGTGAACTCTTGTGAAACAACCCTGAGAGTCCCTCCAGAATAACTTGATGGAAATAATGCTTTATTTTTAGGAACTTTCAATGTTAATTGTTTAAAGTTATATACTTTTCAGTGCGTATGACACAAATTTGAAAGATTTGGCTTTTAAATACATGGTGGTTCAAATGTATACCGCAAAAGCTGTCACATCTACCGTGTATCTTCGTCTGCCAGGACCGACTGCGGTTCTTACAGCTCACTACTGGTAGCCGGTTGTAGGCAGGAAACCAATAGAAGAGGTTAAAACTACCATCATCTTAGTTGGGTACAAACAACTAAGTTCTGGTCAAAATATGACAATATATCTTTACGATGCACAGGCTGTGTACATGGGATAAGACAGTGGGTAAGAAAGCATGAACAGGAGCCTCGGCAGATCATTATCGTGACTCACCTAGCCAACCATATGCCCCTCTAGTTTTCGGTATGCTTCAGACAGGAAAGATTTCCTGGCAGTTTACTTACCTACAGCATTGCGAACACTAATTTTGCCCATGAATGTGACTCATTTGTGGTTTCTTCTGAATACGGAACTCTTCAGAAAAGGTGGTTGCATTAGCCGGAATACTATATGAGAGCTACGACACTGAACGCGCACATTTGAGCTGTTTCATTTTTAAAATTCGTCAAGTGAGGAGGAGTTCCATTTGGCGTCCGTTTTGACACTCCACCTTGTACATTAGACCCAAGACCGTTGACTTGGTGGGCAAATGCCCCAGTTAGTTATATACAATAAAAATACTAATCCAGCTATTTACACCACGGAAGTTTGTTATAGATTCAACATCAGCAGACGGTACCTGATATTCAGTCTTCTTGTTTCACACTTTATCCGTCGCCATATCGCCTGTCGTAAAAAATCTTGATGGCTTGTGCTCCACAGTACATAAATTGAGACGAGGTTTGCTGATACCGGTACACCTAATGTAACGTGCGTTCCGGTCCATGTTTGGAAATTTACCCTCATGGCCGCTGCAGCTTTAAGATCCTGAGCATTGTTGTCGCCATCATTCCATGCCCTGTCCTTATTGTTTTCACACTGTTTACCTGGGAAGTTAGATGCTGCTCATGACACTACTCAAAATGGTGCAGGTGAACATCTGTCTTGTGGGGTCGCCAGAGTGAAGAGGGTGGAGTTTAGCAGACTGGCTTCTTCAACACGTTTGTTCAATGGTGAAAGCGACTGTCTCGATCGGGCCCATACATTGTGTACGCAGACACTGGCAATGGCATAGTGGTGTCATGCAAAACAGCGCTGACACGTTGTGGCGCCAAGTCGCCGGTGGTGTGATGTGTGAATGAGATTTCCTAGGACGGACAACATTTTGTGTATGGCGTACGCCACAAGACAGATGGCGGGTTTTCGGAGTGACTGATATTAATCAGTCTTGATCCAATGATCAGTACGATTGTCGTTCACATAATCTGATTGGGGGAAAGAATGAATATAAGAGTGATCAATTGACCGAGTGGTGAACTTATTGTTCAGATGATTAGGGGGTGTTAAGCCGCACCGAAATTTAAGATAGTGACGATTTTACTACTGATGAAGAAAGGCCGGAGGACGGTTTAGCTCATGACACGTGCAATCTTTATGCTTATGTGATAATCGAAATTGAGTGTCTGGGCTACTGATCGCTCAGCAATTGAGCGGTTGGTTGAAAGATCGTTAGCCCCAGTCTACTCATTCAAGCACAGCAATCTCTTCGCAAAAACCTCACTGACAAGAGCACGTGAAAGCGGTATTTTTTTAAGGGTGCTCTCTTTGCAGGGCACTGGTCTGCTCATGCCGTGACAGTACACAAAAAACCAAGAAAGAGTATGTTTTAGTGTGCTAAAAAGGCCCGCAATGACAGACTGTATACTGAAGCCCTGTCTTCGAATATCGCACGGGTACATATAATTTTTCCAAGGTTTATGTTGTTGTTGTTGTTGTTGTTGTTGTTGAGAGAAGTGCACACGAATTCCTTCTCTATTGTCTTAACTCCGGTAAAGAACACATTGGTGCACCACAGCAGTCATTTCTTCTCTTGCTGTCATTTTGAGTGACCAATTGTACAGAAGCTCATTTATGCATGGGATATGCACTACATTTGATTACGTAAAGTTTTAACCGCATTACAATTGATCCAAAATCTTCTGAGTTATTTTCTGCTCTTCAAGATGCTTAACATCTGAGCTTCTTGCTGACATCAAACTGATGACCGAACTGTCCCGACGTATCACTCATAATGTTCATCCTGCAAATTGACAAACACATATATGAAGTGGAAGTGTGCACTTCGACGTTTGTCTACAACAACTCCATTTTGTGTGTTCCTTTCAACACATCCCACAATCAGAAATCCAAACGCTTCACCTCCAGTTTCACAATAAAATGCCAGTTGATATGCATTGCCTGTAATCGGGCTTGTGTGTGATTGATTCCTTGTGAGTACTATGTCAAGCCTACCCATTCTTTATCAGCCACGAAATATAGACCATACTGGACAAGTGAAATGAAATCATCCTCACACGTATACGTAGCTTGCTGGGATGGAGGTCAACTGATGTCTGTAAGCCAACATTGATCTGTGGCTTGAAATATAACAAGGTGACACAGGTGATGCCTGCTGGTGTAAACTCGATGAGATAGCTACATCAGCAGTATACACAACCCCAGGCTGCCAGCAGACTGATCAGATAATCATTTTCGTGTAAATTTGACTTGAGATTCACTCAAATAAACTGTGGTGTGAAATACAGTTTTCTTTCTAAAGAGGGACAAGAACTAAATTAGGATCAGAACTGCAGTCAATGGTATTTAGGATTGGTTTGTCAGTGATTCCAAATTACCAAAAGAAGTTTCTTGGTGCATCAAGAAAGTAGTCTGCAGAGGAATTGCCTTTCATGGACGACTTTTTATAAATGACTAGTGTATAATGACTACGAAACTAACATTGGTCTTCTACAGATAAACGGCGAAAGCGAGTGATGACAGTTAAACTGGTGAACTGACAAAGTAACCGTTTCGCAGACTTCTTGCATTGGCTTCCGTCGTCAAAAAAGAGGTGCCTGTGTGCTGGGATATATGTTATTTTAAGTAGGAATGTTAATGGATTAATATAAATGCAGGCAGAAATAGTGGTTATATGGTTTCTTCATTGTTCGTGTTTCATCACCAGGAAAACTCGAAGGTCTCCACCCAAAACAATCATTTGTCTCCTGTGGTCCCGACATAATTATTAATGGGAATTCTGGAGACATTTCGCTTACAGTAGCCACCTCAGTCCGACGCTCCATTTGTTAATAAAAAATTAGTGAGCCCTTTGGACACTGATAAAGAAATATGAACCTCATGCAATCTACTAAATGTGGAATCACAGGCGGGTTCGCTTGATCACGTGTTATCCAAGACATTCCAACACCACAAGGGATTTGTGACAGTATTTGAGACATTGACTAATGAGTGATGCCAAACCTTAAATTGAGTTTCCCCAGGTTGATGTCATGGTACCTCCCAAGGTTGAGACGCATATACACACTGGACAACATTTAAACAAAGTTATGGATACAGTGACAAAACCTACAAAGGATACCGGTGGAAAGTGAACGAAAATTGAGGGAATATTAGATGTATTCGGTCTGATGACTTACTTCACCCACTGACACTTGTTAGTTTTCCCTCATTTCTGTTTCTCCAGATTCAACGGCCCATCTCAATGAAAAAAGATGGCATCCAAACACGTAACCGCAAAGTGTCACAAAAGACGAAGAAACACAAGTTTGGTTTCTACTCAGACTTCGGTGATCTGAACGTGGACTATCTGATGAAAACTCCGCTGCACCGATTCAGCGCAGCCGCTGCAGCGGCTGCAGCGGCCAATCGATATGGGTACGGGCACATTACTCTCCCTGGATGCTCTCCACCAGGCGGATCATACATGCCGGGTTATATGAATGAGGTAGGCCTCAACGTGAATTCTGCATGTGACATGTTGAGTCCGGGTTTATCCAGCGACAGTCCCAGAGAGCCAGGTCAACAACTCGCAAGCATGTCGAAACCACTTGGTGACATTTATAATTCACCGACTGATGAGGCGGGACTCGGTCGTTCCCAGTCCATTGCACCATATGCGCAAAGTTCAAATCTCATCAACTCTGCCCTTAGTGAACGTACACTGCGACCAAGCAGGGCGGAGTTTCCCAGTGAATACAGTCGGGTCATCGACGGCAAGTCGGACTATAACTCAGCAGTGCCTAATTGTCACACAGATGACTCTCGACAAACGGGGTTTCCCCGTCAAAGTTCAGGTTCCCTTAAAATGAATGGTTCATCAGTGGCGGTCCATTCTTGGTTATCAGAAGCCCAACGATCAGCGAGAATTCACGATGATCCGCATTCAAATGAGCATGCCCAAACCAATCCCATCATATCACAACTGCCTCCGCAAATGTTCTATCCGAATGCACAACAAATCGCTTTGCTGGGTTGCGCCCCTCATACATACTACAACGGTCAACCGTATCAAACTAAGCCACCGGACACCTGTCCGGAGATGGATTCAAAACCAGCATTCCACACGGGACAGCCACAGAAACTGTTAGGTCAATCTGATCAAGACTCGAAACCGGGCTCACCGTCCAATTTGGATGGTGTGAAAAAGTCCCGCTGTTGCCAGCAGACCTCTTCATATGAGTATTCATCCCATACCAGGCTATCTACGCACTCAAACTTGATGCAAACAAACCGTGTTAACTTGATGCTGAACGAACTACACAACTGTGATAGTAATCCGAGTTTGGGAAGTCATGGTAGCAGTAACAGCAGTGAGGGTAGCACCAGCAGTAGTACGATTACACCTCATTCGGGAGTCGGTCTGTGCGGTATCGAACAGACCAGGACTACTCTCAGGTCTACATCAAATGAACCTCTTGTAGGGGCTACAACAGCAGCAATTGCAGAACCATTAACGCAAGAACAGCAACAAACTAACTTTCTTGTCTCCTGAACCATATCTGTAAATAGCAGATGGACGTCAATGTGATTTACACCCATCTTTCCCCTCACTTTTCCTTCTACCTCTATGTTCCGAATTGTTTGAAATGGCAAACACTTTTGTGACCGGTTGATTGTTCACATACATCTCAGACAATTTGTATAAACACACACCAAGTTTGGGATAGTCCTACAGATTGTAATTCAAACCATACGTTGCTTGTTCGGTTTCATTCGGTTTCCTGATTCTTCCTTTTCTAGTAAGCATATGAAGCTAAAAACGGTAACATTAACCATCCGTGTTAATACTCTTTTATTTCACACTCTACCAGATTGACTTGCATTTGGATTCAACGCGCACACACACACACACAGAACTATTTATCAGTAATCAATCAGGACGGTTTGAAACCACCTTTACGTATACATTAAACACCAGTGCGCATCTATTCACTCATACCTATATATACCTCCGGAGGATGACACCGGCACAATTTTTTGTTTGTGATTGACTTCCATTCTTCGAAAAGTCTAAAGTGTTGCAACCCCCTTTTTGTTAATCCGACTGGTGAACTCTACATCCTCAGTGTGTGCACCTTGGACTGGACTCGCATTATGTGGGCCACTGATAAAACGTGGGCCAACCAAGCATTTTCCAGACAAAAAACAAAGAAGCCAACTATATAAAGTTCTTGAGACTTGAAACCGTCTTGTTGCTGTTAATCTGTGTCCACGGAACGATTTGCCTCATTAGTGTCCGGTTGTAATGGCTGGGAGTATAACAGCTTTATGTCGAATAGCAATTTCTGCCTGCTTGGATCCTTCACACCTCAAAGTAGGCGGCTTTATCTACGAACAACTGGGAGGAGTGTGCTAAACAACCTAAATGCAAGTTGGCCAGGTTGTATTGAAGTAATCCGACTGGTTTTTAACCTAGGAGAATCACACTGCATAGACATGTGAAAAGTATGGAGTATAATGTTTGAATTTAGGGATTTCAATATTTACTAAGAAGTGAATGAAGGCTAGGGGGGAAAGTGTTAACTTGCAAGACCAACAAACAGAGTCTGGATAAAAATGACGGTTTAGTAAGATGCAAGCTTACTGGTGAGTAGTCGGGGATTTGGTAAGTTCTGAGTTGCACATCGCTCACATCTGACCGTTGCTGTCGCACTCCCGTTGACTGTTTCCAAAGAAGTACTAGACTAGAGTTTCGCCCTTGTTAGAGATCATCAGTAGCTCATATCCTTGCCACGGTCGAGACTACACTTCTGGTGACCAGGTTTTAGTGAGACAAGCACCGCACCACTGCATTCACAATAGGCACGATCAGATTATTATATCTTAACACTCAACCGCTTTTCCTTGTAAGTACTGATCAGGATGCCCGATCATCTCGACAGTAGACACAGCTAGTATGTTAATTCCAGTCGATAAAACCCGTGATTAGGATTTCCTAGACAGGTTGGAATCTCCGATCTTATTAACCCTGTCGGCCTATTGCTTCTTTTCGACATAGGTTGGTAGAAAAGTTTATCTGAATGTGGAAGCTGCACTCAAACGTGGGCTATGTTTTACTCTTAAGATGTAAGCGTTTCATTCATTTTCAAAAGTGATCTACACCGACCTCGCATGATTCTTACCACAGTTCTGAGAAATTCCACATTAATTTTCTGTCCTTCTTCACCGCTATCAATTTGTACTTCATGTAAACACTCGATTCTAGTGACCACAAGGGAAGTTTATTTAAATTCATCTTTGTTTGAAATGCTCTCCTGTTATGCACATACATTTCGTATGAAAATGTCCGATATCCTGACTGGGGTTCATTTAAGATATGTGTGTAAACCAATCCCCAAATCGGACACTTCTGTATGAATAACAGGCATTGTTAAATTGCCTTGTTAGTAAACAAAGTTGTTATTCTACATCTGTATACAAAAACTAACAAATCCATGCCAAGGGGTGCTGGTGCCTCATAGTGATGTCTTCATACAACTCGATTTGATAGGTTTCGTTAATTTTTTACAAAAAGGAACGGCTTATCCACAATCTCATTTACTAATCGCTACGGTGTGCCCTCAGTTACTTAAATTTCCGGCGTCCCCTATAGCTCTGTATCATCTACGGTGGAAGCTGAAGCTGCTGAACGGGCATTGTATGATAGTTTTTTGCGCAATTACCTCCGGTCTTAGGTGTCAGCCTACTGTACTATGAGATGCATCTACCGTGCATTCTATCCATCCACTTTGACGATATTTAAGAGTACTTCTACAAAAGTCTTTTCAGACATCCTAAATCGACACCGAGCTACGAAATAGCGATAAAGGGTACGCGGAAGTGTTAATATTACCTTTCTGACTGGAAAATGTATGCTGAACAAGTATGAAAGTCAGTAAGTAGAACGTCATTTTCCTTAACTTATGAGTTCGTACATGGGTGATCCCGGTCATATGGTTTCAGTTTAGAAAAGAGTGTTTCACTACAGTCAAAATGAGGTTCGATTTCATATTTAACCCCTTAACAACATTTTTACCTGCAATGAGTTTGAACGGACGGAAGTGAAACGAGTGCCAACCGAGGTACTGCTGTAGTGAACTGCCCTAGACCCCAGTCACATAAATCAATGGTAGTTGGATTAAGCCAGTGGATTGCAGTCACCAGGTTAGTTGCAAAAAAATGTGGACAGTTTGTAAGTCACCACTCTGTAATCATCGGCATGCCTATAGTCAGATCCTCTTCAGACTGTCGTTGATCTAAGTAATCCAACTTTATCTGCAGTCTAAATCATGACAATCGTGGTTCGTCAAAATGAATAGAAAAATTTGAGAAGGGTTCAGCTTCAATCCACGAAGTATAAACCTGTTGGATGAAAAAAAAATCTGTAATTCGTTCGTGTTCTGTGAGAAACATTTACAAACCTTTTTCAAAATGTGTCTATTTCACCGTGATCTCTATCCGCTAGTTAATCAAATGAAACCAGTGTTCATTCGGTGAGCAGAGTCACCCGTCGCCCACATTATTTTTGGTCGTTTCTCAGCCTTATCTAACCGGTCCGTCTGTGCGGATGATAACTACTCAGAATGCAGGAAACCTCAACAGTCTATGCCGAGAAGCACTTATGCAAAAGTACATTGAGTGAGAACAACGTGCACGTCCTGTCTGGTCTGCGCCGGCCAACTGATGCTAACTGTTCCTGCCCGTTTTTTGTTGGACATTTTAAGTGAACGCGCATATGTCCTGGCTAACTGATTCGACGTTAATACGATTGAAACCATTGTGTGGCTCTTTCTGCAAACTGGCTGACAAACACTCGTGTTGGGTGTTTAATCTTGTTCAGTGAAATGAATGCATTTCGTGTGAATTTCGATTGAATCCCCTTTCTGTTGTCATACGTTTGGAAACATTTAGTCGCATTCTGAAGTATAATGCTTACCGACGAGAGCATTTGGGTTATATCTGTTTAAGGAGAGTTAACATTCTGGATCACCTACAGATGAGAAGCCTAAACCGCAAGACGAAGCTCTTAGAAGGGAGGTATTTTTTTGCTATGCACCTTGAATTTGCATACTGTTTGCTTTAAAAATTCTGCCAGATAAACAGCAACAAAGCTCGAGGTTGGTTGTGCACAGTTCTACCTAACAACCGTACTCAATTCGTAGTTTGCTCAATCTTAATCGACATTCTTTTACGTCCACAGCAATTTCACGAAAATTGACGATTTTATCTCCATCAGTCCAGTCTGTCATTTCTAATCAGCGAGCCCCATTTATATTGCATGCGACTCTGACAGTTATGCCAATCTGATGTGTGTTTTGAACCGGTATTGCATAATAATATACCAGCTAGTTTCTCCTACCACTCGTGATCAAACCTCTTCCGTCCAGTAATTGGACAGTATAACCCGGAACGCGGAAGCTATAACCGCTGTTTAATGTCAAACCAATCACGGCAACTTCATACAGCCCCCCAAACGCTGTTACTATTGCCTATTTGGTTTCCTGACCAAATTCGTAGCAGCTTATACAATGTCGTCATACATTCGCTCAGTTTTCCAGTCTTCTCTTTTCCTGCCCCTCCTGGTTTCGCAAGCGCATTTACATCCAACACACCGTTTGCGCACATCAGTGTACATATGCACATCGCACACGCCTATCACGATCTACTTACTGGACTGGCCGTGTTATAGTCGCCTTTAATCCATCACTTGCTCTCATTTAGAATGTTGGCTGGTTGGTTGGTGGGTTAGCTGGTCGGTCGGTCGGCCGGTCGGTCGGTTGACATGGTAACGCATGTCCATATTTATTCCAGCCTCAATCGACAGGAGCTATTCCCGTTGCATCTACAACAAATGTTCTCCCTATGTTCTTCGTAACGTTCATATTTGGTCACCAAATCCATTCACCATCGTATTGACTGTGCACACATCCATCTGCCTATCCGTCCAGCTAACCAACGGGATGAACAACGAACCGACCGAGTAATTCGAACTGTTTCACCCAGTTCGTTAAAGGAGCATCTGCGTGGAAATAGTGTGAGCTGACAGGAGACCAGTAGTAACCACATAACGATATGCTCATTAGCTATAGCAGACAAGAACTAAACCTTAGATTTCATTCGTCCTAAAAAAGGATCCCTCTGAGAGGTTTTCTCAAATCGGGGAAAGCCTGTGTAATTCATTGATGTGTTGTTTGAAGATTAATTTTTGTTATTTAACTGAACATTCTAGTAAGAAATCCAAATTGCGCAAATACCAGTTGAGGAAGATTTAAGGAAGACACTTTGATTTGATACACTCGAAATTGGTCACATCTGAAATAGGTGTTGGGTAGACGTTCTGTAATCTACGGAAGTCAGGTTGGATGCACTTTTCATCAATCCCCAGTTCTGGAATCTTTTCACAAACCTACTGACAGTCAAAAACGGTCCATTTTGGAAGGAAATGAACATACCGTATTTGGGGCAGAAATTGACAAACCATAATGAGTGTGAAGAGTCAAACATAGTTCATACATTTCTGAAAGTGAATTGGTTCGCTACTGGGAAGCGCAAATAGTGCAGGATGAAAATTTCTACTATGGAACCCCTTTTCCGTTAGTTAATATGTTTTGATCGATATTCTTCTAAGCGGCACACAAGTTACGGAACAAGAAATGTAACCTTCAAACAGATGAACACCCCATTGACATAACGTTGTGCACTGGCGAAAGGCATTGAAACATGTCTCATTGACCTGTCGTTTGTAGTTGTGACGCTCTACAGAGGGTGCAGTCAAATGTTGCAAGACCTAGTTAACTGTGCCAGTTAACGTACCTGAACTGTTACTGGTTACGGTCTGTAGAGATTGTGCGTTACAAACCTAGTAAGCTTATACTCGCTCTCAACTTTCACCTTCACATAAAATTCAGTTTCAAAACATTGTGGTGGAGTTTCGTTTTATTAAAGCTTATCATTAGTAGGTGTTCGTGCTTGTCCAAGATAGGAAGTGTAGCCCAGGCCGTGGAGCAGATGTGTCGGAACCTTTATACGATACTTTGTCCGTTTCGTGGCAAACACAATGACACAGACTCGATCTCTATTTAGCCACATTAATGGCACATGAGCATCAAAAATCGGTTATATTTATGGAATGAAAACCTGTGTCCGAATGCACGACCGATTTCGCCATCGTGTGAACTCAGGTGGGAATAGTCTAAATGAGGGAGTCTAATCTTGAAGCGGTTTGATACCCGCCGAGGTTCTGATAAATTGTGTCGTTTCGCTTATAAACAACATTTATAACAATACCGTTAAGCTAACTGTAATTAATCGTAAACAGGCTAGGTAGGTCTGCTCAGTATTGTTGATTTTCACCGACTACTGTCAAAACGAACAACACTGGAAACAAGGTAACTTCTTCGTAGTGTTGTTTGGTTCCACACAAATGACAGCATACAACACGATCACGGAGTTTCCGTTAGTGAGCACAAGCTGTGAAACCGTGTACATGATTTACAATTTATAACTGGACAATCTCCGATTTCAATGGTCTCCCGGTTCTATAGACATGATGTATGTTGTAGTGAGGGGTAAACACTAATATTTTCTAGTCCCCCTAATACGAAGTCTACTGGTTGATTCGCTCATTACAAATGGTATTGGGTAAATGCATTAAAAATAATCCAAAACCCGACTAATATTCCTCAGAATATTCTGGAAAATGACGCCAACTTGACGCTCACAAACATTTGAATGGATGACCTAATAAAATACATCACTTGTCCCACAACATTTGAGATCTCAACTGCCAGGCTGAGTGAGAGCTGCCAACTAGATATTCAAAGTGTAAGACAGATGAGCTTAAAAATTTTCGGCCAAATTAATGGCTAAGCACACAGCAGTTTCAGATTTTGGTTTTTAAACTGCTTTATTCTCCGTTTTTTGACTAGTTCTTAGCTCACAAATTCATGGCAAACGTCATCAGATATCACACTACTGGTAGGATGCAAGAGGATTTGGTTGAAACAAACTGGACGTCATTCACCGTATACCATGATTTTCCAGCTGGCCTCATTGTAAATGTACTGCAGTCGGGCTTCGTTCTTGCTGTGGCCTACTAGTAATGCATATCCTTGTAATTGTCGATTGTAAAATTCTGAGCATGCTTTTATGAGGCAACCCTGTTGACCTCTGTGAGAATCACCTCACATAGATACTAGTGTACCATTGTATTTAAACGCTCAGTCACATTCGCTTGTGTTCAGTGCACAGAGATGATATGTTGAGAGATGTTAAAATTTCGTTTGATCACTTCAGCTTTTTATGTGAAACGAACGGTACAAACACTTAAATAGTATGTAGATGGCGTACAACTAGACGGATAGAGTATTATGGATTGGAAGCTCACTAATAAAATGGAGATTCAGCCCGATTGAATAATTTTTGTGCACAAAAACCTGGTCTTCGAGGAAAAGTTCTTAATCAAAGTGCTTCTTGTAAATGAATATCCACAGAAGTTCATTAGCATCATCAACATGCACAATGTGCCCAAAATGGATATTTCTTACAGTTTTCACTTCGAGAAGACCACCTGGCTAAAACAGTTCGGCATAGGCTTTAATTCACTTTGTCTTGAATGTATTCCACTGTTAAACCGTACCTCTTACAACCGACTCGGATATAAAGTCTGAGTGAGGCTAAACGTTGTTCACTTGACTAGTTGTCACCTCATATTGTCCGTCGGTTAATTTGCAGTTGCAGTGACATTGATATCAGTCGGACGGACTGATGCCCCCATCAACGACTTTCTGAACAGTTCACCAAAGGGTTGACGAAAAACAACACAACCTCTCAGCCATGCCTGCGAAGCACATCTAGATGATTAGTCGTAGACTGAACCTAATTAATTCACTCGAGGTATTATTGCATAATTCAAACCCAAACATTGGCTATCAGTGGGGCCTTGTTGGCCAAACATCGAAGACCAACTCTACGCTCGCGAAACTTATTTACTCAGACCATATCTCCGGTTTGGTGGAGTGATTCCGATCGGGAAAATTTTATCCGTTCACTTTTACACAATCTGCATCATATTGAGGCGTTTGAGTTGATTGTTTCACATGAGCAGCTGAAGTGATTAAACGAAAGTTTGACATCCCTCAATATGTCTTCTTTACGTTTCACTAAGTTGGATAATTTGGATCACATGTTTCAGAACGCTCGAACTGCCGGAACGCTTCAAAAGTATTATTGATGAGCGCTCTCAAGGGAAGACAACAGTTATCTTGTTAACTCTATGTGATACGCTCATGATTAGAGCTTTCCTACAAGTTGAAATCACAGAAGTCAGTACTGATAAATGGAAAGAATTTCTTGACGATTGCTTTGTACTACTAAGGATATGGTTCAAAAGGAGCTGACTGAAGGGTTGGTGGGAATATGAAAACCGCGATCTATTTCTTGTGACATTCAAATTACATCGACCAGTAAACCTCAATACTTTCTGCGTTTAGTAGAGTTAGATGTCTGACATCTAATTTAGTAGTCGAATTCTCTATCGACACCAACTGACATCACCTAACTTTAAACACGTTTGTATTCTCCAATACTGATCACACCTCTCGCCCATCGTTCTTACAGACCATTTTGTAAAGGATTTGAAATCGGTGCCAAGATCTACGACCTTTCTGACCATATCTAACGATATGCAGTTCTCACAATCGTATTATCACACGTTAACGAACTACTTGAGTGCTTGCGATAACTTTACAAACATTCCTCCCTGTCGTTTTTCATCCCTTACAGTTGAGTTTATCCGGTCCATTCTCAACTTTTCCCCCTAACATTCTGTTCAATCCACCCTTCTGTTGCTGACCGAGGTATTGTGCTTCGAATTTCTTGTACCTTATTAACTTTTTATGTGACGTTAGTAACTGTTTTTGTCATTTTCATCGCTAATATACATCAAGAGGGAGAGTTGGGAAGCTTAACAACCTAACCAAAGTGGTTCATATGATGGCGTTGGGTGTTCTTCTGTGGGAACGAAAACGTTCGGGTGATTGTTCTGAAAAGTCAGCCCTATATAAGAACAGCCACTGTAGAATACGGCCCTGACAAACACTGTTAACAAGAAGGTCGCCGTAAGGTAGAGAATATCGGGTTCTAAACTATCTCGATTATTTTCAAGTTGACCACCACTCACATTTGATCGCAGCGTTCGCATTCAGATAGACTTTCCAGCCAGCCTCTTTCGAAAAGAAGCACTAGACTCGAGTTTCGCTCTCATTAGAGCTCGTCAGTAGTGCATATCCTTGCCACGGCCGGGATTTGAACTCCGGACATTCCAATCATGAGGCAACCGTGTTAACCACTGCGCCATTGACCTCACATTAGGCACGACCGAATCATCAAATGTAAACGCTCAACCACTCTCGCTTGTGAGCACTGATCAGGTTGCCCGATCGTCTCGAGATGAGACACAGTTACTGCCTGTTAACTCCAATCGATAACCCCGCGATTAGGACTTCCAAGACAGGTCGAGATCACAGAATGCATTAAACCTGCAAGGCGATTTGTTTTATTTTCAAGTTGACCATCACTCACATTTGATCGCAGCGTTCGCATTACGTCAGTACTCAGAAAGTATCAGCTGCCTGAGGCATGTGAGCAAACAATCTTGAACCTGGCGGTGAGCCAGTTGCAGAAGTGAACTTGATGAGTGGTGTTTCACGCAATTTCGTCTATATCCTTTTCAGACTGTATCAACTAAATGGACATCAGTAATCTGAATGGACAAACGTTAATAACTGGCATGGTGGACCGTATGGCGTTACGCGCGGGATCTGTTTAGAGCGCGAAATCAGCCTGCTTGTAAATAATGGTGAGGTATAAAAAAACTTTTTAAATCGTTAGCCTTGACCACTAGCTCAGTGTTGATAGTACACTTGAACCTTCAAACTCTGGTTGACGTTTTCTGCCGCTATATACCCTGGAAACTTGAATGGTTGATTTTGTTTCCCTAACAATTTTCTTGTTGGTTCTGTTGTCTCTAAAACCGTAGTAACCTGCCCAACCTGCCTTTAATTCGACGGTCAGATTTGTCTATGGGTGGGCGATTAATGCTGTGGTATCGACCGTACCTAAGCGTTTTACTACTCATAGTGGTTTACAGATAAATCTCACCAGTGTTTTTTTACACACACTACCGTATATTTAGACAAAAACGGTCAAGATGGTTTCCGGTACTCAGCCTGCACGGAAAATACGCGTACAAATGTGGACGAGGTAAATGACCTAAGTTTGCATAAACGGCTCAGACATGAAGTGAAACACAGACATGGATCTCGCTCTCCATTCTCCGCAATTGTACAGGCGCGTACTGTTGTCTCATTACCCATCGCCTGGAGGACTTCTAGTGAACACCATCCATTGTGTGGCTTTCAACACGTAGATCGTACAGTGGAGGCACCGAGCATTTGAATCCTGGAGCACATTTGCAAATTACCTCTGAATGTCAAGCGTGGGACAGTGAACACTTGCCTGGACGTGTTCACAATTGTTGTTTGTCAGATTGGGTGCAAATTCGGCTTAACTGTTTACACAGCTTCAACCACATATCTAATGAAGTTAGTATTAATGATCCAGTATACATCGTAACGGGTACAGCTTCACATTGGAACATATGAGCAACTTTCATCAATTTTAACTTACAAATCCATTTTCTGTTGTTTTCACTTTACCATGAATAATCGAATATATACTGAATAACTGTGCTCTTAGTTCCACTGTCTGATCAATCAACGTACGCATGCAGTTGGGTAAATTAACGATTTGTACATCAGCAGTCCACATTTGTATTCGACAGCTCCAGTTCGTTCGTCTGTTCATTTAACCTATCGGGTTACCACGGTCTTGATTACACAATACCTGGTGTGTTTGTAGGTTTGTCTACTTCTTGTTTGTCCACATCTGTATGATGTATATAACTGGCATGTTTTACGTTCGTGACTGATAAGAATAAAGGAAATGTCAACTTATCGCAGTATTTGTTTTCTTTTCTGATGTGATGAAATAGTTAAAGTGACCCTAGTTCCTTAAATAACTAACCAGAGCTGCTACACACGAGTATATAATTGGGTAATGGATGCTACTTCCATCAACTTCCACCAGGTTTCTAGTGCTCATTCAATGGTTTATGTTTCGCTACCACACGATGCAAATAGTTGATGGCAATAAATTTGCCATTTCGGAAAGACATCTTGCTTGACAGTTGTGACGTGCTGTAAAATTCATACAGGATAGCACTGATAGCCTTGTGGTCAGAACAGACGGGAATCCATTGTGATAGATAACACAACAAGCTTGTAGCTTTCTATCCGAACCGGAAGGAATTATCCAAATTCTGGTCTAATTTGAAGGTATGCAGGCTCAATGCTCAATAACGTCAATGAGTTTTCAGTTCTATTTTAAGGCCAGAGCTCTTAATGAGACTAGGAATACTATTGTACAAACGGTTACCAACAGCTGTGTTACAGTAGAAATGGAACAAATGGATTTTGCACTACAGTAGACAGAGAATCGGCAGATGTAAATTAACCGAAGATTCACTAGGCTTCTTCGTTTTCAGTGCAACAGTTGCCTTGGCTCATCATGTGCTACAAAGTGCGGGTTAGTATATGGGTCAAGAGTGTTGAGTCATGTTTAGTGGCATAAAACTGGCAAAGCGAGATTAGGTTAGACAGACGGCAAATACTTCTCAATGACTATTCTGTTGGTTCCATCAGTGGGCTTAAGTTTGAGGGGGATAATAGTTTGACACACTTTTGTTGAATCTTTCTCCTTTTTGCTAACTTCAAAACACAAGGTAGGTTGTCGAGTTAGGACCAGATGTGCAGTTCTATGTGTTTACTACATGTGCCTAGAAAGCAGAAACAAAAGATCTTTCAATTCAACCCGTCAATCCGTCTTTCAAGTCAGATCACTCTAATGTTAGGCAAAAGAAAACCAGCAAAACCTGGACCAACATGGACAGAATGAGCAGGTTGATACAGTACTACCTAAGGGAAGGGTGACGTACGTCAGTGGAAAGTGAATGACCAATTTATCTGAGTGTTCCATTAGTTCATCTGCAGTAACAAACTATTGTTCTTGTTTGGAAGTTAGTAGAATAGAACGGAACAATGAAGACTGCGCAACCAAAACGTTGACCCTGATCCAACGAACTCACCACATTCGCTGTATAACTAACCTTTGCACCCCTGTTGACCTGCTAGAGGTAGAAGTACTGGTCAGCAGCCTTTGCTAAATAGTAACATTGTTTAATGCCCTGTCATCTGTCAAGCTTCTTCAACACGGCCCCATACACATAACTAGAACACTGGCAATGAACAAAGGCCAAACGGCGCCATCTTTTGGGTGTTTTGCCTGTCCAACGTTCCTGCTGTCTTAACTGCATCCACCAGTACACCGGCTCTTCGTTTAAGCTGAAAAGGTCACCAGTCAGTCTCGGGCAAAGCTCATTATGGCTGTGAGTCCGTCCACTCAAGTCGCACGCCATGCGATGGGTGGACAGTGTGCTCGTAAAGTCAGCAGAATGCACACCATGCGTTCTATTGACGATCTTTGTAGTACACCCCTGTCAAAATGTATTACTGACAGGTTTGAACGCGTATACTCACTCAGATTCCCTACTCCAGTTTTCAAGTCTAAACGGAAAATCTAGCATTGGATTCAGCGTGGCCGTGACACTCACCTACGAAGGGACATATGTATGAATTACTTTCACACAATTCAAGTATTGTTTGGCTGTAAACCATACTACCACTGCAAAAACAACTAAAGTGAGCAAGAACAATTTCATCGCAGTCAACAACATTCCCCTTAAAGTAGTTTGATGTCCAGAGATTGTAAATCTATCCACTAAGTATGTGATGAATCTTCCCCTGAAATGACCGACTTTCAGCTTGTTTTCTGAAAGTTTTCACTGTAGCTGCGACCAAATCATCATCCTCACCCCTATAGGAAAGTGTTGTACAAGTTTCGTGACTTTTGCACACTAGACTGTATTTGTTGTCCGTCATATGAAATTTTAACGGAAGATTTTTATACCGACGGACAATTGTGGTCAATCTTAGCCGGTAGAATAAGAAGAACGAAGTCGAAACAACAAACTATTCTTCAAACCACTTCCTCTAAACATAGATTCATGGAACCTGCCAAAAACTGTTTTGGTTAGTGTTGATAAAAGGGATAAAACAGGAAGAATTTTAACTACCAAACATCCGATGGTTTGAGATGTGCTCAATCGAGTTCATTTAAACACACCGCCTGACAGCCTAGTTTCTGTATGTACAGCTTTCAGGATAGATGTGTTCACTGAGCATCTCGTTCATAAAATGCCTGTCTAAAAACGACTGCTATGAACGAACTCTAGACAACCCAATGTCTAACGTGAAACCGATGCTGGGGTAAATGTGTACAATCTAGCTTTTGGTACAGTCCAGTAGGTTAAACCAACACTGACAGCTTTTAAAACCTGATAACTGATTACGACTGCTCCATGTCAACGATTTAAGTTAGTTGTCCACTTCCGACTGTCTGTCTGCAAAGCACTGCTCATGTGTAATGACAAAACCACGCGAGCAACTATGCTGTACAGCACTGTGTTTCATTGCAGGACTCGTTTTACACGGACCTACTGAATGCATTCCATATCGCGCCTTGTTCGCGCTTCTTTTGTTTGTGACTGGTTAAAAGAGCCCAATGGTGGCTCAAATGGCCGTTTAGAGGAACTAGGAAAACTGGTTTTAAGAGTCGTGTTCAATCAGCTCTGACCTGGCTCCCGATCCGGATCCCAAAGATGCTGTGTTGTTAGCTAGAGACACGGAAGTGGACGGCCGTATACCGCAATCAGTAACACCATAATAATTTACGTTTAGTATCATAACCGCCCCCAAATCACGTTACTCGAACTTTCCTACAGCAAACTAGATTCAGACAGCAAAAAAGGCTGAAACGAGCAAAGTAATTTCGAAACTGTGCTCGAAGTAAGAAAGACAGAAAAAGCTTTTCTTCCTCTCTTTGTCATGCTGTTTCTCATTCCACGTATCCTCCCTGTCTTTTCCCTACCGACTGATGTTGTTAACAGTGTTTAGTCTATTGTTCCATGTTGACAATCAATCCGTTCTCGTACTAGCGCCATATATATATGTATATTTATTTGTTTGATAACGGATCCTAGTGTGGATTTGAAACGTCACAATAAATCGTTCACCACTCAGTGTCTACCCTCCTTTTTGATTAATTTATATATATATATATATATCGTGTGGGAAACCTGTAGTTTGTTTTGAACAGATTCATTTTGGGCAAATTATCTCCTGAAGTGGTTTCACATACCAGCTTTCCCGGGTGCGTTATACGGTTGTGGTTATTGTGGAGGATAAGTTTGAAACCGGATCAAAATGACCCCAGCAATGTTCAGCTTCGTGCATACCGATCAGCGTTAATCTTGTATTCATTGTTCAATCGTCTAAAGAGAGCGGACCCATGAACCGTTTGAGGCGAACATACTCTGGCTTCCTGCTTATATGTCCAGACGCAAATATGATACCAACTCGAAAGTTCATTGTAACTGACTAATCATTTTTGGATTTGTCACTCAGGTGTCCACCCAGTGTTATACTCCTCATATTTTTTTGCATTCTTGCTTTCCACTGTAAATTTTCTCAGTGTACATTCACCAGAAGCTGTTCGATTTTCTTCGTTAGTTTTTTTATTCGATGATCAGTAAATGTACTTCTGGAATTAGATCCAGTTGTCACCATACCTATTGACAGTTCATTGAAATGTACTTTTCAAACATGCGAATACATCTATCTGTATGACTGGATGCTGCTGCCTCACCAGACAATTTCCACCATGTAACTACTGCATAACTGCACGTTCTCATCCACGTGTTTGTTGACTCTCAGTTAGTTATTACTATTATCAATACTATCATTATCGCGAGATGACAACATTTCATTTACTCTCTTCACTCACAAACGTAAAACATTAGAATATGTGTAGAGCAACAACAACAATAGAAACAACTAGAAAAAATTTGATCAAGATCTTCGTTAATTTACCTTTAAAGGCTACCATATCACAAGCGACGTACATACTGTGCGCCTGATTTGCCGTTCTTACTCACAATTAGGAGTGTCGCTCAGCTTGTCCGTATTCTTTACCTAGCGAAAAGTTCTGTCCCACATATAATCTACCAGTTCACTTGCAGTTGCGGTGACCTCTTTCTCGGCAGAACAAAGAATGGTTGAACGTAGGCCTAAATGGTTGGTGTGCGCGATGAAACAACAGGTAATGGTAACAGACCAGCCGAGCCAGAACCCGAACTCGTTCATTGCGAAAGCCCATCATGGGAACCGGTCACGTGGTTGACCCCACAAACTCGTTTCAAGTATCACTACGCAATCGGACTCTTGTGTTGTATGCTTTTTCTGAAGCACCGTTAATCGACACACGTCGTCCGGCCCTGTGTGTGTGCGTGTGCGTAAACTGTTGACTCGTGCAGCTTGTTTGCCCTGGAAGTGATGATAGCCCTTGTTTCACGTAAACCCAACCGCTGACTGCTTCTATTGTTGTTACTATTCAAATATCCTACATAATCTGGTGTTTTACGTTCGTCACTGAAAACATTAAACGAAATGTTAACATTTTGTGGTATGTCTTCTATCACTATTGGTGAACCGGATCAGGGGAACTCAGTGTTTTAAATATTATTATTAGTAGTAGTACACTGGTTTTAAAACAGTCCAAGTGCATATTCAACACTCGCACACATTTTACGTAATAGCTTGTGTTTCTCAAATGCCTGTGACGACAACACAGTGTGAGTTTTTGTGAGTCCCTTTCCGACTAGCCTTCTCAACACGGAACTGACCGGGGAAGGATGTGTTACCGACATAAACAGTTTTTCCGTTTGCTCACTGTCAGCATAAACAGATTGCTAAAATCTTGCCCAACGCATTTTGGTGTCAGTAGACATGCTGACAAGCAAATTACTTTAGCAGATGAAATATATATTCGTTTTCGTAAGCAAATTTGCCCTTGTCTAAGCACTGAATTGTGAGTGAATATCTCTGTGATTCAAAAGCAGACGTCAATTTAAGCAAGCGAGATCAGGTAGGTTCATGCTCCTTGCACTAGAATGGATACTATGACAGTGGGCAGTTGGGTCAGTCTGTGATTTCTTCAATCAAGCGGTATTCATGAATCAAGCCCGTCTGTATGGTTGTTCTGAACATAGCTGTTTTGAAGATTGTCGTCTACGGGACCCTCTACAGCATTCAGTTAACTATAACACATTTTCAAACTTACAACAGGAATGGTGTTTTAACCGTGACAACAAATATGCGTGTTATGATATGTGAACAACATCCGGGGAATGGACAGGATTGAGCGTTGAGGTCCAAAGTATTTACCAGCCAATGAAAACACTGGTGAGTGGATAGGCTAACTGGTTGAGTTGAGATAAAATAAAGATAACTGGTAATTAGTTGATTAGTTAACATATGGAATGTGTAACGAAGTCAACCTGACCAATGCTTACACTCCTGTACAGGTACTTAGTAGTGTAATATCTGTAAAAACGAGCAGTTTGGTCTAAGTGGGCGTTTTGTGTCATTTGTGTTATTGCTGAGAATTTATGGCAGTATGAGTAGTTTCTGTTCAATGGTCAGAGTTTACAGGAGACACATGAGCGGTTTCGTAATGCGTTATTCGATGAACCCCGATCCCACATTCTAATTCACATTGAAGTTTGGGATTGGCAACTCATTTGCGAGTCACTTATGCCGCCTGCCACAGACAGTGGAGTCCGTAGAAAAGTAGAGGTGTTAAGAGCACTTGCTGAAGTCTTAAAATATGAACATGTATCAATTAGGTCACCGCAAATTGTAACTCACTTACGACCCTGTGACAGAGTGAGTTACTGTGCTTTTCCTGTAGGTACCAATAGCATCCTCACTGACGTACGAACTCCGGTAGTCTGCAGTACATAGTGTAAAGAACTGACACATGCTTTTGTTCTCGGTTTGGCAAAAGTAGAATAGTTATTTGATTTATTGTTCTCTCATTGTCCACGCCAAAACCGGAATTTCACAAACATCTCGCGGCTTCCCTTGTGTGTACTGACTAAAGTGAAGTCAAAACCAGCTAATCTTGCAGGACCCACTAGTTTGAAACTATCACGAGATGTCTGGTTTTCGTACAAACAATGCAATTACTATCACACTAAACAGTAAATGGTTTAGCACTAATCTGAAGTATCCTGTTGTACCTACCTCTCAGTTTTCTGAACCGTTTCTTATGTAGATCTTATTAGTTAGCAAGGTTTAGGTTGCCGGTCGTCAACAACGAGCTCAAAGTGGTCTCATTTTGAGATCTGTCCTTCTAGATAGTCATTTGATCATAGCATTCTCTTCGGTGGTCATTAGTGCTCACCTCCGGTGAGATGTCTCTTAAAGAGAAACAGTGGGATCCGTGGAAAACTTTTACAAGGTAACAAGTAATCTGGTACTGTACACCACTTTTGAAGAAACATGTTTCCTAGACGGATACAAGGAGACATGTTTTGCACACTGGAATGGGTACAGTGCCCTTAAAAAGAATAAATTATGGTAGTCGTGTCGGATCATCCATACCTTGTTTGTGTGCTGACCGAAAAACGAAACGTCTAAGTATAACTATCATTTTCAATCAAGTTGTTGTGTCTGAATATGTAGACACTTTGATATCACACATTCGAGTTTAGGAGCTACAACTTTGTGTAAACTTATGCTACTCAATTTTGTGTAGTGGCTCAGTCTCAATGTCGAACACGGAAGTACTATTGTGCCTGAAAACTTCACATGTCACTTTCGTGACCTCGTTTTTTGTCCTAAACATCTACACGACTACACATAAGACTTGTTCAATTGACGTAGGAAGTAAACACGATTCAAATTAATTTTGTGCTCTAAGCCAAGCGAACAGTCACTGGTCCTGGTGTGCTTTGTATGAACGTTGGTGAAGACATTTGTGTATAGGTCGAGACTTTTAAGCGAGGCATTTTTAGTGGTTACATATTGCAAACGTGTGTGAATTACCTTTCATTCCATCAGCTGTACCAAAACTGAATTTATGTGTCGTTGATAAAATAAATGTGTTTCAAATTAGCCAAAAGTGATACACCTTATCGTCCTATTTAGTCAATGACTGAGGTGTACCATTGGCATGTATGGTGTTAACACAGAACAGAGGAAACTGAACATTCATGACAACAGTGGTGATTAGAGAGTGAAACAGTTTCTGTGAATAATTATCAGCATGCATCTGTTTAAGCTTAGGCAACCTGAGAGAGAATACTTGTCTCTCTGTGTGATCATGCAACTGCACAGTTGCAAATGCTGAATTGCACAAAGCTATTCACTGTGATGTGTGTTCTCACGTTTCACTGCTAACCGCGTGTATACTATTACTATCTAATGCTTGCTTCTTCATTCTCATAATCTGACTATTTACTCGTAAGAACATGCTACAAACGAGAAACATTGGATGACCTACTTTTTTTCAGAGGAAAACTAAAAACATTTATGATGATGTTCCACCCCCAATAATACAAAGCACTTCTGACAGGGTAAACCTGTCTTCCTCATTGTATGACAGTCACGTGGAATGGGTTTTATATGATAGAAGCGCCCTCCGAAGAGGAAAATCCCCCACCGAATGGAAAAGGTTTGCTATCCTTAGAGGGTAGTTTTTGTTGGGAGCTGGGTGTACGGTGTGACAACTAGCTCAACAGAAAACATCCGTGTTACGGAACAAGCACATGTTCACGAGACAGCTGGCTAGGTGAGATTACAAAAGACCACTTTGTGATCACCTCATTAGTTGGATGGGCAGAATCTATCTTAGTAACCGCGTTTACTGACCAAATGAATCAACACATTTCAACCGGTCTTACCGGGATGGTGAGTGACGGAACGGGAACACCGATTCCTATTACTAAGACTGCATGTTTAAATTTTCTGTATGTAACTTTTACACCCTGATTTGGAGGTTTCTTCAAACTAGACCAAATGACAAAACATCTCTGTTTTGATCAAGATTCGTTGTGTTATGCAGTGAAGAGATTCTTCCCTGAAAACTTTTCATTGTACCACCAGCATGCTCAATGAGCAGTCAGCTTAAACAACACTCGTACAACTAGCTAACAGTGGAATTCATTGATTCACCGTCCGTGATTTATAACGTTCTGTTGTCTAGTCGACGGCCATGACAACCCAAAATAGGTAACAAGACAGTCTGGAAGCTGGACTAATCTACTCGAACTAGACGTTTCATTGCGTCTCGTAGCTTCTAGAGGTCAGTCGTGTTTTCCTGTGCTCGGGTGGTCAGTTCTTTTGCTGCGGCCATATAATCGCACTTTAATTTGAGAACTGTGTGTGTGTCAGTGTCTGTGCCGCTAGGGATCCTACGTTACATTTTGCCGGGTTGTTGAACCACGACCCATCATTTGGTTTTTCAAAGATCAACCGTTTGGACGCAACGTTCTTTCAGTTCAAATTTAAGTGATGCTTGACTTAATAGTTGCCTCCGACTGCACAACCATATCAAATCTTGCCAGTTCAATGTTATTTTTCAGTTGTACATATTAGATAAGGTTGTTGATAAGTGGTCCACCATGGTTCTGGCATTTAGCGCTAAGTCAAGTATGCTGCTCGGCACAAATGTGAGCACAGTTTCCTGGACTTGGTCTGTTCATGGTCTGACCATGTTGTCCAAATCGTAATACATCCAGTGGTACAGGCGTACTTTCTCGTGTGATGTCAAGAATTTAGTAGCGAATATCCCATGGACGGAACGTGGGCGCTTGGAACGAAATATGTCTTCAGATGAACACAGGGGATGTGAATGGATGGTGGGAATAAATTCGGACGTTAAAGGACATACATGAGTGAATCCGAAAGCTGGTGGAAATTAATCAGCCTGTGTTGGCCGATGGAGAGAATGTGACAGATGAACGCTGATGGGGGGAGATAGCAAACAAAGACAAATCAGAGGAAGTCTCTTACGATTGCTGCTTAGTCTGAAAAACTCACTTATCTTCTACAGCAGAAGTGTAGACAATGAGAGACCTTCTGTATAGAATGTTCTGTAGGTAGGTGCACTACAAACTCGGAAAACTGGAGACAAACAGGACTTGAGCTGGTTTTTACACACATATGGTCAACTATTTCTGACCGAATGACTGTTTGGCTGGTCGTCCTGCCGGTCAGCCAGGTGGTCATAGCAAATCTCCCAATAGGGTGTGAGCGCTAGCGTGGTACGGATTAATTAATCATCTTATTCTCTGCGTTTTCTTTATCGCGGATAGCCTATTACGGTCGGGTATGACAAGTGAATGTACGTGTGTGCGGCACAGAACTCCACAGTCCGTTAGTTCGGTTGACATTTCAAGAACACTTGGAGAACGAATAGATGCCAACGCTAATCGTTTCTTACTGGATTTGTGTCGGAATCGAGAATTGTACACCTGTTTAGGTTTTTGATCGATAGTACATGCAAATTAATGGAAGAATGAACAGCATTCACGTCTTGTGTTTAAACGAGCTTTTTGAATTAGGTTATCTAGTACACCGTTAGTAAACGCCCGTCATGCTCATTGTACAATCTAAATCACCGACTATTCATTGCAAATTCGCTAACGTTGTGTAGCCGGCTCAGTGAACTCTGAGGTTCCAACCGGATTGGGAGACTATGATTACCAGTTGTCGAGTTAAACCATTTAGGTTTCGTTGTTTTACCTTGGAGGCCTTTGAATGAAATGGTGAAACAGATAATGTATCTGCCCTAGAGACGATCGGGTCACCTGAATAGTAATCACAAGTGAACGTCGCTGGGTGTTTACATATGATAATTAAGCTGAGTTCAGTATGAGGCCACTTGGGTACTGGACCACACGGCTGCATCATGAAAATTTGGCCGGAGTTCACATCCTGGCAGCGTACTACTGACAATCTCTAACACGAGTGAAACTCGACTCCGGTGCTCTTGTCTGAAAGTGCCTCTGTGATAGGTCTATGACAATGTAAGAGCTACGGTCACTTGTGATTGAGGTTAAGTTCATATTACCAATACATCTGTGTGTATTCTGCTGAGGGGCTGACAACCGAATCACACAGCACAGACGATTGTGACAGATGAATAGCCTATGTCTCACTTATGTGTAAGTATCATAAAGTATAAAGAATGAAGAGTGTCTAACAGTCATGCAAGAACGAAACGTGGAGAGGTGCTAAAATACCGCTGTCACATACCCGTGGTGAGAGATGAACGCGGTAGGAAGGGCGTCTCGGTGTATACAGCAAGACAGCGGATGATAGTATATGTAGTACAAAGAACCACTGTTGTAAGCGGGACAGGGATAATGCCAGAATTTCTAAACCCAGATTGCGGAATAGTTACAGTTATCAGCCGGGGCCTACAACTCAAAAATCTGTGCAGCTTAACAAAAGAGAAGTCTAATATTATTGAAATTAGCGTTAATTTTACAAGCTGCGATCCTCTTAATGCACCTGTTCTGTGACCGGAAATATCAGGGGGTTCATTGGCTTGATTGTTGTCAGCAGTAGAGGTTCGAGGGATTTAGGTTGATCCACATTGAACACTACCCACACCTGATCGCAGACTTCACATTCAGATAAGCCTTTCCGTTAGCCCACTTCAAAAGGAAGCACTAGACTTGAGTTTCGCTCTTATTAGAGCTCAGTACTATCGCATGTCCTTGTTCCGAACGGAGTTTGCACTCTGACCATCGTGCTTGTGAGACTAGCGTGTTAACCACAATACCAGTAACCTCACGATAGGCATGAGCGAATGATCAAATCCAAATGGCCAACCACGACCCTGTATAAATAGTGTAGAGCTCGCCCGATCATTTCGAAAGGAGAATGAACAGGAGCGTTCTGTTCTATCCAATCGATAACCCCGTGACCTTCCACTTATGTTGAAGTTACTGTCTTTGTTGAATCAACGGAGCATGGTTCAATGAAAAAAATAACTTCAACCCAACCACGAGATCCTAATCGTGGGGTGAACGGTTCGATTGTTGTCTTTTTTAGCGAGTTGTCGGTGTACTGCTGACAGTTAATAAAATTTAGCGATGAAAGCCTCACGGGAGATCGTCTTGTAGAGGTTGTCTTACTCAGGCGTGTAACTCAGTTGTTTGTATTCAAAATATAAGCGTGTTGGTGTTGATTGGTTAAGTTTAGACAAGAGAGTTTCAAGAACCACTGTCCAGCTCATTATCCGTTATCTCTAGGCTGAAGTATTTCCTACTTCGAACGGTTGAGTTGGTTTAAACCACCATCTTAATGTTGGTGATGATGATGATAACGATGGAGGAGGACAAGGAGGGGATGTACTCCACCCAGAACAATTTTTGCAGAAGCCGCAGACGACTGGTAGGCAGATGATGACTTAGCCTAGAGAAATGACGTCATTCTCTATGGAACTGGCCACTGTAGACTGGGTATGCTTCTGTAGTTAGGGCCGTCCTTACACACACTGGGTGGCTGAAGACTTTTGGTGAAGTGGCGGTTGTTTGAGCTCAATAGCGTGAACATGACCATTGTTTAACAGGCCTGTCTGTAAGATAAGCAGAATTAATGAATTTGAGCAGCGAATGTAGAAGGGAGTTTATTTGCTGATGATGCCTTGTTTGTAATAACGGTACGGATTTCGTTTGGAAAATGAAGGTACTTTGCCATAGAATGCTTCGCCGGTTTACTGCGGAGCTGGAAGTATAATACTTGCATAGTATCCCCGCCTGGAGATATTCCCGTAAAAATCGGTAGCACAGGATGGTTCTTTTCACAATATATTCTATCCCGGTTTGACCGTCAGACTGCTGTCCGTCCCCACTGATCATGTGAACTGTTGAAATGGTGAGAGTATGTGAAGTTTGTTGGGTTGTACCTTTTTGTTTCATAACAAGGAAAAGAGGAGACTACGGAGAAGATAGGAAGAAATGAAATAAGAAGGAAAAGACGGGAAAGTAGGGAACTGGCGACAGTGAAGGTACATGAGGTTACACGTGGCCGACTGCCAACGGCCATCTTGGGATGATCCAGCCATCTAGCTGTCTGTTGAATGCATCGACTGGCAGTGCCAGGACAATCGTCTCCGGGAGTGCATTCCATGTCGAACAGACTCGAACAGCAATACTGTGCCGTCTAATTAAGAAGCTACCACGTGGTAGGGAAACCTCGAACTTATGACCCCTGAGACTTCCTGTATCAGCGAGCATGAGAAGATATTTTTTGGGGTGACTCGGGGGGCACAGGATTTTGTATGTCAGTACAGAGTCACCTATCAAACGTCTGTAAACTAGAGGGAACGGTTCCCGTTTCGACAGACGGTCCTCATGCGACAAGGAGGACAAACCCTCAGCACTATCAGTGGCCCGTCTCTGGATAGCCTCTAGAGCAAAGACGTCTTTCTTCCATTACGGTGCACATGTCTGAATTCTGAATTCCACGAGTAATCTTCCCAATGTGCTATAGGTACGTGCGAAGCTTCAGATTGGGAAACTCTCAAGAACCCCTCTGAGCATCGCTAGTCTGCTACTGGATTTCCTCACCTACAGCATAAAGTTAGCACTAGGGGACAGATTTGATGTAACAACGGTGCCTAGGTCGCTCTCCTGGTGGACATTGGCTGGAGTAGCGCCACCAACACGATATGTTCTGGTGTTGTGATGACGAGCGTGCACTGTCGTTGACTTGGACGTGTTGAAGAGCACTCGATTTTCCACGGACCATAGGTGCAGAGCATGCAGGCCTTTTTGAAAGTATTCTGCGTCTTCAACGCTGTGTAAAACGCGCCGTAGTTTTGTATCGTCACAACGAGAGAGTCACTTACGCATGGGGAGTCGTTAACGTAGACTAAACATAATAGAGGGCCCAGCATAGAGCTTTGTGGTAAACTAGTTGTGGCGTTGAATGGCCACTGATTTTAACCATGTATTTGCGACAGGCTAGGTATTGTTTGAGCCAAAAACAGACCTCACCGTATAGCCCCATGTTATTCAATTTGTCAAGCAGTATGCTGCGATCAAGTTTATAGAACACTTTTGCGAAACAGCGACTGGAGGGGGCATTCTTCAGCAGCTTTTGTCTACGAGTCAGTGGCAATCAGTAGGTTGGTCGTGCATGAGTGACCATTTCTGAAGCCGTGCTTCTCTGGTACCAACAGCGAATGAGTATTTAGAAGGTCACTTAGGAAATCGCCTACTATGCTCTCCATCACTCTTGACATGCTTGGTCTGAAGTTACTAGCGTTCGTTTGATCCCCACCATGATAGATGGGAGAGATGACGTCAAGCTTTCAAGTGGCTGGAATGCAACCACTGAAACATGTCTGTTGGAACAAACGAGCAGGCGGTCCAGCCAGCTCATCTGTGAATTCTACCAACAAGAGTGAGTGTATCTCATCAAGTCCTGGGGATTTATCAACGCGTAACCGAAGCAAATTAGCGCGCACGTTAGCCGGGGTGAATCTGGCAGATAAATCCGAGGGACGATCGGGATAGAACACCTTGACGCATGGTTCTGTCTCAGTGAAGATGTTAAACACATATGTATACTGAGCACGTAATATCTCTGATGCCACAAAATTAGAGGCAGAGAGTCCTGAAGGTCTCACGAGAGAGAATATGGCAGCTTTCGATTTGGTCAGGGAGGCCCTGTACCCGAAGGGTCTTTTAGGGCGATCAGCGGTGGATCTTGCAAATGATAAATGGTGAACCCTGCGGTCGGAGCGTAAGGCTGGTGTGCACTGTTTATGACAACATTTGTGTGTCTGGTATGAAGTGAAGTTGATCTAAACATTTACAAATGCCCGCCTTCTGTACGCTGGGCATTGTAGTACTGAAACTCTCGATGTGGAGCTGATGTGTGCTCATAGGTTTGTGCCTCCATGCATACGCAGCCCTACACAATCATTAATGCGACGTACAAACCTACGAGCCAAGTTTCTTTTGTCCTGCTACACTCTTGTGGCGTCTGTGACTCGAGGATTCAAGTCCGGATCGAAACAGCACAGAATTCCGATCACCACGTGAAATATCTCGCACGGACACCTACACCCACCCACCCACACACACACGGTTGGCGGCATCCGATTCGGATTAGCCTGTCACAGTGACCGAAACCAAAGGACGCCTGCGCTTAACCATCACTGCAATTGGCTTGCGCTGCACCAGTTGCAGTTCCACAAACACACCACATATCCAGTGTAAACCCGAAGGAATAAGACTGGGAGGTGTGCCAGTGGGGCCATTGTGTTCAGCCGGCCAATGCTGGTTAGCCACTTGATTGGCTAATAAAGAAAGGAAACTCCTATCTCTCGGAAACTAAACAGAGAGAGGCTATAATGACGAGATCTACACTAAGGAGTAAGATTTTTGAAGTGTAATACAAGAAGCATTGCAGTATATGAGTGCAGTTTGGTGCATCCCAGAGAAGATAGCGATGAAAAGCAAAGTTCTCATTGGACTATGAAAAGCCAGGCAGATCGTTCATCATACAATACACCGACAAAGCCGAAGAAAAGAATAGAAGTTAAAATAGAAGTGGGCCTGCAGAGGCCTGTTTCTGAGCGCGAAATCCGTTATCGATCTCCAAGTTTGGTCGTTTCGAATCTGACCATTTACAAAGTTTAAAGTCATGCAACGGGATTTATCAGAATTTTGTGCTAGATTTGATCAGTGGGTGCGCAACGAAAGATTGGTGTTGTAACTCTGGAAAACATCGTTAGCAAACATCAGGCAGTTCGCTTCTCCAATTTCCCGTATAACAAAATGCAATAACATGCATATGCAGTGCAATCAGACAAATCTCCTAAATGAGGTCGAGTAGCTACTGCTGTTTTCGTTGCACCCAGCCTAGCCCACCCAGGGCAGCAACCCTGAGAGTGTCAGTTGTTATGCTTAATCCTTTCGGCAAGTTCACGGCTATGGTAACAAAGACTTCGATTGTGGCGGACCACTTCACGGTCGCACGCCGCATACGGCACCCGGAAAACTGAGCCGATGAAATGTGCCATTGATGAGACCACAAATGCTGCGCTTTCTGGACCTAAGAAATAGTCGTGGCAACGCCAGACGTCCAGACACAAGTGGGTCCGACACACTCACCCACCCGCATACACCCTGCTGCAGCCTGAATGTGCAATATGAGGTGACTGGGGCGTCTGGGTGTTCTGTGATTGCACTGCACAGACCTACAAACACATTAGGTGTATGGTTAACCTTCACGGTCCAGCCCCCGAACGAACGTCTGTGTGTCTATACGTTCACGCGTACCAAGTCAAATGGACACGTATGTTAAAGCTTGCGGTTTAGATAAGATCTACATAGCCTGAAACAATTGGGTTGTCTCTGGGTTCTCCTACAACAGGTGACTGTATCCTACCATGCGTACCGAGCCTGGCCGAGCCAGGGAAATGCACCCACCTACACAATTCACGCCTGATCGCATGCGGTTGCCAAAAGTACCCACATACCCGACAATCCCAGATAAAAACACAGCGGGAACAAATATTTGTACGCTCAGAACGGTTGTACATTTTATAGGCTAACGGTCAATGAAGTAGGAAGTTCAAAAGTGTTCGAAAAAATTATCATTTTAGTGCTTAAGATGTTTGGAGTTATCGTAATCCTGGGTCACCATTCTTGCACAATTTTAACACATTAACATAGGTGTTTACCAACTCTAGGTATGATTCCTTACATCAACAATAATATTACAGTCTCTATAGGAAGACAAGAATGTTTCGTTGAATGTCAGTAATCAGAGCCACAGATATGTATGTGTAACTTTTGCGCATAGCTCACTGGTAACACATCAGAAACAATCCGCTCAATGTTAGTGACGTTGAACAACTGAACACACGAAAGTGGTGTTCAGTTGTGTCCGTAAAATTTCCATTTGCGTGCATAGTTCTAACCTTGAGGAACATCTGTTTCAGCAACGGTGTAAACAGCGCTCGGCAACTTCATATGTTCTAATTGCTTACCAAATCTGTTAATCAAGTTCATTTATATAGTTGGTGAATAAAATTTACTAACTGTTAAATGAAGTACGATCCCTCTAATTTGTATAAAATGATATCAAAGCAAAAACTCCGCGATACGATCTCCTAATCCATGTATACTCAATCTTTTGATATGTTGTTTTTTACGTAAAAAAGATGCATAAATCGATCAGATCAGAGCACTCATGTTTGATGCAACCATGGAGGAGACGAACGACCTTATTTTCTGTTCAGGCAGAAAACGCGACATTTCCGGACTTTGACAGAACATGAGATATTATCGTTTGCTATGTGCGTTGATTGAAATATTTTGCTGCTGTGAACTTGTTTCAGAATCTGTGTATTGTCTGGGGATACGATTCGGCAAGTTTGCGGTACACGTATGCATGTGAAAGTATGCACAGACGGAAGTCCTGGAAAAAAGTTCGTACAAAAAAACAAGAATGTTTGTTGCAACATAAAAATGCCTAACTGTATTTAGGTGAGTTTTTAATGAAACACTGTTAATGTTTGGTACTTCTAATCTAACTGGCTAGGCAGTAAACACCTACATGCTTGAAACACTTTATTGATACATCCTGCATCGAATTCCTTCAGCACATTCCATATAGTTTCAAGTGTGCATGTTATACACAAGTTACGTGCCTACGTTTCCCATATAATCGGATCAGCTTATTCCACTTATGAAGTTCGAAAATCATCTCAGATGGCTGAATGTTGAGCGACCATCACCCCATCATCCTCTTTCCAACATGCTATGAAAAACCATGGAAAGTTAGCTGATTCCATATCGTTCGAGTGAATCGATTCTCTGTCGAGCAGGAAGAGCAGCTGGGGCCTTTTTTCCACTGAAATGTCCTATTCGCGCAAAGTAGTATTACAGAGTTGAATTACAATGGTCACAGGTGTCACCGAACACTTGATTCGACTCCTACTATAGAACCTGGTGGACAAATTTAAAAATTTGTTTCTTTTTGACCCGCTAAACCAAAGATGAGCTGTGTTTTTGATGTTCTCTTGTCAGAGCTGACCGTCATTGGGTGTTGCCGCCTGGTTCGGGAGAATGTGTTAAGTCACAAGCGGTAAGGTATTTTGTTGAACAGCCACCGACATACGAATAGGTCACTACCGGTGTGAAGTTGAAAAGTACCGTATTTTTCAGACTGAGGATAAACAGGTGGGTTCTGTCGAAACAAACATTCAGCCCAGGAGTGTTCTCTGCCAGGAAGGTGCACGATGTCTTACTGATGATTGAGCCACTGTATATCCTTTTTAACGACTTCATGAGATTCAGGTTTTTCATAACCCACGGACTTCGTTTTGTGTCAGGTGACCAGCTATTTTGTTTGACTAGCAAGTTATCAGGATAAACATTCCTCCTTAAAGTCCAGATTACAAACTGTAACTCGTTAATTTTAAGTTGAGCATCGTTCACTCCGACCACGCTTTCATGAGGCAGCCGTGTTGATTACTACGTCATTGACCTCACATTAGGCACGACCGAATTATCAACTATGAAGGCTCAACCACTTATTTTGTGAGCAGTGATCAGGTTATCGTATCCCCTTGATAGGGACACAGTTACTGTCTGTGTACTCCAGTCGTTAACCCCGCGATTAGGACTTCGTCGACAAATCAAAATCTCCGATCTCATTAGACCTGCTCTGCTTATAACACAAGTTCAATTTAGTAGAAATGTAAACAAGTTTAATTTGTACTTCAAGTTAATGAATCTGTAACAATATCTGCAATGGCCTATGTACATGCTCTTATGAGACCGAGAAAAAAGGAACATGTCAACTAGCTCCAACTTAAAAATGAAAGCATTTAAATGACACACGGCTGAATTTGTTTAAGACCTCTGCAGACTGACAGCCGATCCCAAGGTCACGAAACGCCAGTAATATAAACTCAGTAGAAAACTACTCAATGAAATATTGTGTTGCTAGCTGCGTTTTATTCTGCTCGGAAGAAAATACTCGCAACCAGTGATCTTATTGGAGGTGTCATGGCAACCCCATCAATTTCCTTCTAGATATCGTCGGTGGAAATACGGTAGACGTTCAAAGAAACACTCCCTTGCAAGTAGTTAATCTACTGTTCAAACTATAGCACAGTAACTGAAACAGACATGTATGTAAGCCACCTCAGCAAATGGAATTTCGGAACAGATGGTTTCATTCCAAATATGATGTGGTGTAATTTGTTGTTGCACTATATATCTGGTGTGACTGTATCCGAAATATCATGAATTGGGTCAGTGGTGCGTGAATGTAAAGGTTATTCTGACATAACCAAATCCGTTTTACTCCACCCTATTAACATGTTTGCATACGCACCCTCAGTTTCGCCTGGTTGATCTCGTGGACAGAATGCGACAACACAGAGTAAACAAATACAACGTGCGTGTGCGCACGTGTACGTGATGCGAGTAATCAGATCTGGCATAGCAAGGACCTTGTCGCTTGTGGTAGAATACTCTGTTTACACCCAGATTTGCACAATGTATGTGCTAGTTCGGGAGGGGACCGAAGACAAGAGAATCTTCTGTGTTTACACTGGTATGTATTAGCTGGAAAATGGGTGTGATATTATTGTCCATATGATCACTTTGACGTTTGCAGTATGAGCTGGGGACAATAGTGGGGCACTATGCACGAAGATCGACAGATATGGAGGTCTGGTCGTTGCATTTTTCCCTTATGAGTTTCAACACAGTTTGATGAACATACATACGCATGGGTTGGGATTGATTCGTAATTATTCCCTGTTGACTGTAAATTTTGAGCGTCTCATAACACTTATCCTGTTAGACATTGATAATATCATGTCTTTTAGCGATGGATCGTTTGTAACTTACATAAGAAGGTCGGTAAACAACCGTACATCCAAATCATCAGTCTGACATACCAACACTACACTATTTCTAACAATCAAGCACCTAAACGGAAATACAACCCGAAAAGATGTGTTAGCCGCGGATAGACCTATGCGTGTAGAGGAGTTTCCGTATGTGAGCAACTATTTTTCTTCCATAAATGACCGTTTCAAAAAGTTCTTCCACTAACCACATCTGAATCATCATGTCTGAATCTTGCCACACTGATGTCTTCTCGTTTGGTGATTAAATGCTTTCAAGTTAAGTGCCAAGCCCGGTGAACAACTGATCAGCCAAATAACTCGACTATATAGGCGAATTGTGTCCACAATGTACGGCACGAATATATCCACATACAGCTGTCATAAGAGGCCTCAGATGGATGCGGCGAAATTCTCACCAGTTCTGCAAATCACACGGCACATAATAAACGAGTATAGTTGGCTAATAACGTTAGATCATTCATTCAGTTGCCTAGGTGATTGCACTTATGTCCGTTTGACTGATATAAATATGTGACGGTTCCACACAAACACACGTCTGTTGTCGACTAACGTCGTTTGTAGTGTAAACAGAGTGGATATCGGCCTACCAAGTGTTGCTCTTCACCGTGATTCCTATGGTTGGGACATTACCGTCAGAACCAAACACCTTCATTGGTTATCATTTGGACGGGAGATGTAATGTATGTTGCAAAAATTCTTCAATTCGGAAGCACAGTATGAAAATCCTGTAGGGAAAGTGTTAAAATTCGTCAATAAGAGTCACTTACAGTCCTATCTAGTGAAGAATAAAATTGTATACACTCTAAGCATTAAACCTATTCAGATATATGAGTGTCAGCTTGACCAAGTTAGCATACTAAATATTGTGCTGAGCTAGTGGAGACCTGGTTGTGAAATATCTTTATTATCGAGCTGAAAACGGTCTACAATCTATCGGTCAAGTCGAATATGATAGTCCAGTCCAATTTGGTCAAGCTAACCAACATTACTTGCTCTTCGACACAATCATTAGTTTGTTATATCGTGGAAGACAAATATATTTACTATGCAACATCGCCGATTACACGTGACACTGTACTTTTTGAAAGCATTACCAATATCATAAATTAACGTTTGATGAATTAAGCTTTTTAATTGGTACCTTTCATATAACTGCTTGATACAGTAAACTAACACACACAACCTCGACGATATTCATTATCTCAAAGTACTTAATAGACAATTTCTGCTATACAGAAGATACTGTTCAGGATCATGTCGAGTAGCCAAAATGGAAGCTGGCTTTTTGAAATAACTTCTTCAGTATCACCACTCCCCGCCGAGTTTTCAAGACTTTGTCATTTCAAAGTCATCATTTTCTGTAAGTCATTTACACCGATGTCAGGTTTTTTTTATCAGGTTTAGTAAAATGAGTTTCGTTACTCAGTACCGAAAGTTTGTTTTAAAGGAGGTAATGTTAACTGTTGTATCTTTGAATCCGTTCCATGCAATGGTACTCATCAACATTGTAGCCAGATCAGTATGTTGGTATGGTGAATAAGCAACAGCGGGATCAGCAACTATGGTGTTGATATCAGAGGAATCAGCCAGACTTCCATAGATTCCTAACAACACAGTGGCTGATTGGTTTGATCGCAATTGGCCAAACCCTAATCCATGGATTTTGGTGGCTAGAAGCATTGTACACAGAGAGTAACATACTTCTTTTCTGTCATGCTGGTTCAGTGTTCAATTCAGGTGCCCAGTTGATGAAAGTAGTGCTGCTGATCCAAGCAGATTCGCCAAATTTTAGACTGTAGATAGTACCTCCGTGTCCACATTTTCGTGAAACGTAGTTGCTTTGATTTTACAGCTATATGAGCAGCCTGCGATTTGATTCACCCAAACTAGCACACATTTAAATGTCAGATGACCTGCTACTTAATCCCCACCAAAAAGTCTTGTAACATGATAATAAAGATCAGTCTCCTAGGCGTTAAGGATGTTTTGTGGATTGTACTGTATCGAAAGCTGAGGACTGACAGACAGGTTCCAGTCACAGAACGCTCGGTAACCTACATCCCATGTTTCTGTGTGCAAACATATTGAGGGCTGTTAGTCTGAACCTTCCTGCTACGCAGCCACATTTCACGTGCTTTACAGGTCATTTTGCTAAACAAACCCCATTGTTTGTGGACGAATCCACCAATTAGTAGATCTCCAAATTATGGCTGTAACTTCAAAATTCTTTCAGTCCTCTTATGTCCTGTCCTCATTATCTGTAAATCCAATGTGGCCCAACTTTAGCAGCTGGAGATGAAAGGCAAGCTCTCCACCAGGCTTCGTCTCAATTCTCCGTGTCGACTTCGTCAACCAATGATTGGACTGCTGTTTTGGAGAGAACATCAATGTTTATCTCACAGTCTGACGTTCCCAACTATGTTAACCGGAACTCTGATTGAGTAAATTGAACCTTTCGCCATACAATTTTGTACATTCCGTTGACTCTATGGTTACGACTATGTGAATAGGCAGTCGTGCTTAAAATTTGACCGGGTTATTCACACTGTTCTATCTGTAAATAATAACCTTTTTTCATATATAAGTATATTAAAGGATTTTGTGGTATATACACCCATACACAATACACCATTTTGGGTGAACCAAAATTTGACTGAATAAGATTATGTCGTTGACACGCACCAGAATGTGACTAGCAGAGTAGGCAGACCTAAAGCTACTTCAATTCTGTTAATTCGATACAAGGATTGAGCTGCTTCCTCGTTCCTCCCGACCATTAATGGACTAGGACAAGACAGAGTATATACCGTTTTTACCTTGTAATGCCTGAGACGTGAAAAATCCAGCAACAAGTACCATCGACGATCTCATACACATCTTTTTCCGTAGCACTTGTACGCACATGATTCTTCGTCCGGGAATTTAGTTAACATCCTGGACAGATTGAAATAGAGATTAACACAAACTTGGAACAAAACTTGGTCAAATGTCCAGCAAAATCTAGATTGATAACAGACGCCGCAATCTCATTCTCTCACACAAAAGCGCACAAATATAAATTTATATCAATGCTTACTTGGATACATGTGTGTTTGTGATGTGATTTCCCACGATTGTTTGTATATCGGTGTGATGATCCAAGAAGCTCCAATGGCCAAACATTCACTTGCGAAGAGTGCTAATTAACGACCGAATCGTTGTCTGTTGCTAACTGGATTTCATTGAATATATGTGGACGGGAATGCATGTTTGATGATTCCGACTACTTAAATAAATGCCACCCGTCAAATGTTAATTTTCCGTTTCTCAGATTTCCGAAGAAAAAGTCTGTCTCACTGTTTGTCAATCTAATTGGAAGAACTCTGAAGTGTTTGAAGTTATAACCCAGCCAGTGACTAGTGTTTACATTAAAAGGATGGATTAAGAATGCTAGATAAAAACGGCAAACTTAACAAAAAATGGCTTTCTGCTTTAATCGTCAAGTTGTTCACATTTCGTTAATGTGGACGGGCATGTTCCACGTCACATTGTCGGTTTGTACTGGCTACGTTTGCAGCCGCAGAGTACGGTAGTTACATTAGTCAACGGTGTTCCCTTTCAGACTGAAACGTAATGAGTGATATGGTTTTTATTTGCATTCATCAGGCCGAGGAAATCTGAACTAGGTACTACGACCCAACCGTTCGCTCCACGGGTCAAGGCACTTCTCTGTACAGTCATCATTATTAAGAGTAAGTCATACATCAAGCATATTAACTGGTCCCGCACAAACGGTGTTCATCATGTAATCTCATGGGTTCATATGGTCCATTTGGTTGCTCATGAAAAACCACAAACGAATGTCGGAAACTAGAGTGGTTGCAAAATGAATGCTGATAGATCGGACATCCACCGACACGAAGACTGTGTGTAAGTGGACATTTACCTTCATGGTGATATATTTTGTATACCACACATCCATTTGTGCTATATATTAATCCTTGGTTCCAACCATCTCCTGGAAATGGCAGTGATTAGTGGTTGGACGGATGAAAATTTCGACTCATACGTCGAAGAACTGTCGGTGCGAATATCGCTAACCATATTTCAACTTGGTATATCACTACAAAAAAGAAATCGACTTTGGTTTGTCGGATTGAGGGCGGGTATTATGAAGTATTAGTGTTCAGGTTTTGCATTTCTTTGAAGAAATTATTCACGTATGACAAATATGCAACAACCAACTTACGTTTGTGGCAAACGGATGATTAATATCACTACACCTATGAAGGAAACGTCCAGACCGCAAACATGTACGCTGCTACTTGAAACCTCTCTTGAAGATTGAGAAGAGTCCATGTATATCTTCTGGGTTTACCAAGCCTAGAAGAGTGAATAGTGAAATATTTAATTCTCGTCGAATTTTTTTATCATGACCTATTGAACATAATGGCTTTTAAACTGACGCACTTAGCCCGCACGACCTACAGGTTTGTGTTTCTCTTAAGAAATGTCCCGTTGCGGAGATGTGGGGATATCGTTTGAAGGATGAGGCTTCTCTTAGTGTGCCAGTGACTGTCTCTACCGTAGTTACTAGGTTTAGCCCGACCAGGCTTTGTGAATCAGCCTTTTTCTCAGGTTTTTCCATTCTGATGAGCTGCATAGTTGGACACGGATTTTAACACATCGTAAGGTCAGACGTGGTCAGTGCCAACATATTGGAAAGACTACAGTGAGCCACAAAGTTCTTGTTGGTACTGAGCATCTTTCACCGACGCTTGGCTCGACGAGACGTAGCGAAATAATTTTCTGATATTCCTCATGTAAAGACACATGAAGAGATGTCTTTTGTACGGTCCGGTGAACCTTCGTTAAAATTTGGTTTTCAACACCAGCTGTCTGTCTCAAAAACCGATTATTCACCCAGTTCTAAAGAGTTAGCTCTTAAACATTACTTTTGGTAGTTTTACATTAGAATAAAACTTACTGGTGTCCACTGAGCCTAATGAGCACAGTCCACATCAAGCTACGATTTTGTTCCGACATTCTTTACAGACTAACCATCACGAAGTACCTAATTTCCCGTGATTTGGCGCATAGTTAGCACAACAGTATCAGAAGTAGACCGAACAGAATCTTATATAGTACACCTCGAAGTCAGCCCAGTTTGGCTATGACCGGCCTGAACTCACACACTACGCTGTCATTTTCCCCATGTGAGTGTTCGCTAACTTAAAAATTCCGTGAACACAGCTTCCAGTACGTTTCAAAACGGATTAAGGTCATATAGCCAGACGAGGTGTGCGTTTGCATCACTCTTCTGAGTCTGACATCGTACGCCATCTCACCGACGGCATTCTTTTTGATGAGTCGAGCCTCCCACACACAACGAAGATGAAAGGAGTAAGGATATTAAAACGGAAAATGCAATTTTGTTTCCAAAAGTATCCTCTTTTCCAAAGTCTGATTTATCCCCCCCCCGTGCTAGTCCTGGCCATTTCTACCGCGGCTACTAATGAAATACGGTGTGATGCACAATGCGCGAAGTCCGTGGGTAAAAAGAAATCTTGGCTATGCACTCGTAGTCAGTACCATGGAAGTTACGAACTAAGCCGATTGTTGAGTAACACACAAACATTTGACTCGTCACATCATGCAAACCCTAATGATGGCCGTATTGGCAATAGATTCGTATGGAAGCACGCAATAACACGACAGTCACCTCACTACCTAAACTAGGCGTCATAAAACTCATAAGAGTGGACAGTTTGGACCTAGTTAAAGTCCGTTTGAGGTGGGCGATATTCATTCGGAACGGTTGTTTCGAAAATGGCCGCCCATTGTTTTGAAAGAAGTTGGAACAGAGTACATTTGACTGGTGGCTATGCTCATTTTTAACAATGCTGGCCATTTTTATGCTTGCTTCGTAAAGGTCACTACAATACTCACTTAATTCACGTTTAGTCTACCAAACTAAAAATATACTTGAGAAGACCTAAGAGGGTCTTCGCAGCCAAAACTGTCAAACGCAACTCACTCGCAATAAGTAGATTCAAACTTCTCTTGCTGGGTGCGTAATTTGAATGGATGCCCGCTTTCAGAATGACTCACACCAGTAACAACCCTGTACTCATGAACAATGACGGAGGATTGAGAACATTTTAGACTTAACCCCGATCATATACGGTCTCACATGTAGTATTCGATAGGGTGACGTAAGTACTACTTTGAAAGGGTTGAGGACAATTTCTCCAATGCTACTTGTGAGCATAGTAATATACTGTTCAACCCGTTCAATCTAAGCGCTCGAATTCAACTTTTCTTCCGAGCTGTGACGTACACTGTTGATGTACCATAAGATCAACGAAATTCGAGTCCAAGACGCTCTCCCAGGGTGGACTAACCAAAAAGTTGATCATATGAACCTTTCCAACCGATGTTGTAGACACGCAGAAGCGTCCTTGTTAGACAACTAGGGAAATAGTTTTGGATGTGAACGGCCTGAATTTTATTTCCTACATTCTGGCACTACAGTGACCAGAGGGGAGCGAACATACTGGGATAAGGTGATCCATAGCATTAGAGTGGAGTGGATCAGATATACATACCAGGTACATCGTTCTCGCTCTAGACGGTGGCTAAATATTTGATCACCCACAATGAATAAGTTAGTTTTTTACTGCATGAGGCTGTCAGCTGCGTCTCGGCACTAATCACTTGATCGATATTTGTGAGTTACCAGCCATTAATTTAGTGATCATTTCACAGCTGACAATGCATGTTACTTTCATTTGTCTACCCTACTTAGAACAACTGTATGCAATCAAGCCTAATTACCAGTACTGAACAACAGACTCATTGGTATGTATAATATGGAATTCAAAGTACGGCTATATAGTTTTTTAAACCCATAGTGTTTGAAGCCTTATAAAATTAGGACTGAGTACAAGAAGACAGAAAGCAACGGCCTGTCATTGCAGAGCCACATTACGCCATAACAGGTCGCTCGTGAGAGATTTATTCTGGGAAACTTCCGGTTCGTCTTGAGTCTCGTAACTCGACCGTGGACAGACTGTAAATCTACACATTAAAAATAAAATCGAAGACGTATAGCTTCAATGTTGGACGGTCAATTAAAGTCCAGGAATGAGTAGAATGTGTCGCCCATATACAGGCAGTCAGCTTGATGCCATATCCACCGAAAGCATGCATTAGTTATGCGAGTACAGTACAGTGTTAGTTTTCCACACCGAAGAGGAAGTCTGAGTTGGTTAACTAAATTGGGAGTTCTCAGTTCAGAGGTCTCTCGGAGAGCAACCCATCGAGAAACAAAGTTCGGATTTCCGTGAGGTCAAATGACCAGTGTATTGATTTGACCTCTTTCATATGAAGTCCAAGTGTCCACATGCTCAATTCACATGTATTCATGGTAGAAGCAGTAACACTCACATTTCCATAAAGATACCAATTCTAGCGGAAGATGCTACAGTGCCGTTCAAACCGAAGAATATCAGTGGCCCAAAAGAAAACTTGGATACCACCCTCCGTACTGTTAAAGGGCGGATGATCGACGTCCCCCTGGATCGTGTTTAATCATCACAAGCGTCTAGTTCCCTGTTGTAGCTGACAAGCAACACAATGTTTTAATAAATATTGCCCTGAATTTGTGAACCGAAAGTTGTCCGACCGGCGAGCGGCCTCAAACGCATGCTATATCCTCTCGAAGCGTTGACTAACATCCCCTCCTCAATCAAACGTTACCTTTCTTAAAACCGTTACAGAAGTAGGTTTATTATGTGTATTCTGACAGATAAGCAAGATTACTCAATTACCTTGATATATACATGTACATTTTAGGTCTGCTGAACAACTGGGTTTGGGAAAGAAGATGCAACTGCTTGGAATTTGTCTGAGACCGATTAAGCATACGTAATTTCAAAACAAATTGTGAGCAGTCGGTAATTTGTTCTATTGGTAAAGTTTCGCTTCGGAAAACGAAGTTACTTCAGATCAAATGCAGTCAGCTTCTTGGTTAATTTACTCGCCTTGTCAGCTCATTATTGGCTTCTATCGAACGGTAAGGTCCTCCTCCTAACGGTGAAATACTCTGTTGTTTGTCAGTGCGTGAAAAACCTTGAAATTGATGGTTAATTAGTGGTTATAGTGCTACAACAGCTGGTCGTTCTTATCGAGCGAACTTTTCACCTTTATTCTGTTTAGCCTTGTGATATACTTTAAAATCTGTTGCGCACATGCATCACTGTACTACTGCGTTTTTTTTATGGGTTCCACTTTACAACCGTGGCAGGCCATCAAATCCACGGCTGGTGGACTTCACACTTGCTTACACAGCCGTGTGTGGTTGAAACAAATACATCCCATTGATGTACGACCGTCGTGTACGCGTGGGTTTACACACATGCGCTCAGGTCACCTTGACGTTGCGCTTTCAATTGTCTGTCAGCACACAAATCCGAACGAGGTGGGTCCGCACGAATGTTTCTTTTCCAAACAGGTACTTGTCATGTGGTCCCGCTGGCCTACTAGGAAGCTCAGCGTAGTCAGTCTGTCGATGGAGGAAAACATACCCAACAAATTTTATAAAATGTGTTCCATCCTTTAGTGCATGTACCTGGTTCATGTCCGCAGTATGGGCGTAAAACCGTACGTGTACACGTGTTAGAACTCCAACCTAATGACTGACTGAGTGGATCACATTGCGACTCTGGCTGTGTTTAGCCTCTGCGCGTGTACTGTCATACTGGGATGCACTAGTTGTACGGTCGATATACGACAGTAAAGGCCAATCGGTCATTTGATACAAATCGTTTATTTCTTGTAGGCGGGTTTAAGACAGGTCACCGTTTCCTGACTTGCTAACGGTCTACTTCGATAGGTCCCTGTTTGTGCAGTAACGTTTTGCTTAACGGAGGGCTGACAACGTTAGTAATGATCACACTGTTGTACCAAGTGACTAACAGTTTTCAGTTGCATTCCGGTTGATTCCGGATGAAATATTCATCAAACCTTTTTCATTACGTAAATTTTCACTCAAGTCAACTTGAACAAAAAGCATCATTCAACCGGTCACTTCAATGCAAAGCAGCTTTTTTTCCACCTGCCTCCTAATTCATTGTGTTAGAGAACAAATAACCTTAATTTGCTACATTCATGTATTATAAGCCAGTTAGAACATAAAGTAGAGCAGGAGGAGAGCACGGATGAAGTACGAAAGGGGTTTGCTACTGTCTGTTTGCTAGTTCCACTTTCCTGTACCCCGACGGAATACGCATCCATCTAAAAGTATCAAAACAATTTTGATGTTACTTGTCCATCAGAATCTATCGACTTGTTAAATAGACTTCATTCTTACAGTGTAATTCCATTCCCACATGCACTACCTATGCTCCTCAGTCGTCCATCCGACTCAGTGAAGCTATAGAAGGTTCGGTATGATGTTTGACACACTAGCAGAACTTGGTGACTGATTATGGAAGGCCATTTGATAAGTCACGATTTTATCCTAATGAGGTGATTGAAGGAGTATGCATGCGGAAATCCTAAAATGAACGACTAAACAATGGCAGTAGCAGTCCGGCAACTGTACTTCACGACAGTCCAGTACATGTACGACTTGTTATCTGGCAGATGTACAAAAGTCATTTGATCCTTCTAAGTGGATATAATGTGAGATACAAGAACTCATCACTAGGAAAACTGCTATCATTATTTCCCTATCAGACCGACTGGGTATTGCAAGATGTACAAGCCCCATCTTAGTATTGCGAGGGGCATCCAAGCCGATTCAATCCGCCCGATCACCTGACCCCAGTCAGACAGAATATGCACAGTGACCTTCTACAAAATTCTGATGGTGTCTTCTTCATTCTGCCGAACATTCCGGAGAGCATCTTCAGACAGATTATATTAGACTCTAAATATTGGTTCAAGCAAGAGAAAAAACTTCATTAAGTGTCAGTTTCAAATCAGGATGTCCCGGTAACACGTCTCCTCGAAGTAATATCAAGCAAGGCTGGTAAGGAGGATTTATCTGGTACTGCTCTACATATCCAGTAGGTCGAGAGTAAAAACGAAAAGATATTATAAATGTTTAAAATTCCACATTTTATGTTAGAATTCTTCCGATTGGATGTGGTCAGTAGGTAAGCGGACCACAGCAGTCGAAGGAGACTGGGTTGACACAGACGTAGGGTGAGACTTAGACAAACGAAAGTTCCATTTTAACGAACACAAGTATAACTCACTTGTACACAGTGAACTTTCCCTTATCCTACATGGTTGGGGCACGTGATAATATAAATCCTTGAAAACTTTAGCATCCAGTTTTTGTTTTCACTGTAAGCCTGATTGCATTTAAGTAGAGTGTTACCGCAACAATCTTTTGGTCCTCTGAAACAGACATCAAAGCACAGAACAGTGACATTATGATATTTCCTCTTCGAAACTGTATCGTACAACCTTTGAAAATGACATCTAAAAATTCTGCTTGACTGTGTAAGCGGCAAGTAAATGAGAAAGCGTTTATTTTATCTCCAGCAAAATCATCAACAATTAAACTATGTTACAACAAAGTACGTACAACCAAAGGTAGCTAGGCCTTCGCATATGATAAGTCAGTCGTATCCAACAAAATGTTATTTAATAATGGACCATTGTAAAGGGAACCATTTTGTGTGAGACCTCTGGGAGGATATCATTAATACTTCCCCTATCCATCTGCAATGTACCATGAGTACTTTCTTCTTAACGGAAATAATTCGAGTGAGTGTAATGTGTAATCCACATGCAACCTGTGAATATGTATGTACGCATGTGTCAGCTAACATGTACGCTGGGGTTGGTCACAATGTTTCATGCAAACTAATTGGGGTAAACGAACTGTAATAATGTCATCACATAATCTCTGTATTTTCAAGACGTCCCCACTTTGTCATCCACCTAGTAACCCGAACGCACCATTTTCATCCTTCTACAACCAGGTGCAAATCGCGAAAGTTGAAATCGGAACACTTAAAACTTATGAAATTAGTTAGTAAAATCCAAAAGTGCAAAGTTCATTGGGATGGACGCACTTACCGCAATGGTATCCGTTGGAAAGTATTTGATTGAAAACCACTTGAAGTAACAAGAGTGGATCGCCATATTCAGAAATCTAAGATACGTCTATCGCTCTCTTCGTTCAGTTTTTGTCTTCACACCTTTATATCATCCTATCGCATTCAGGCAATGATACGGTCCATTTGTGAAACATTGGACTAACTGCGTAACGTATGAGGCGATTTTTATTGGGATAACCGGATTATTAACACCAAACCCAACGGTTAGTTAAAAACGTCCTAATTGTTGACAGTTTCGATTTGATGTTCCATCGAACTATAGGATTGTCGTTTCACTTCATCTGAGCTGCCCATAAGGCAGCTTTTCGTCCTTGAAGTTCAGTCTACAGACAATACCCACACTTACAGTGAGTGTATGGTACTCATATACTAGGTTGTCAACGGCTGGACAGTGCCCTTCACGCTTGGCAAACAACTGATCCAGTTAGTCAATTAGTCAACTGAACGTCACTCTAACAGTGTGCTTAATTCCACCCCGTCCCCTGACGACCTAACTCACAATTTCGCTTCGCGATGCTATCTCCTAAAAACCTTTTAGCATAAGCAACTCGACTTTCTGAATTTCCCCTGTTTTACAACTAGGTCCTCAGCGGAAAAACAACGGCATTAATGGAAATAGGAGAGTTGTCCACGTGACCACTTGAACAAACAATTCGCGTGCTCAAACATTTTTATCACAGACAGACCAGGAGACAAATCATCATACGCTCCACCCCATACACACATACAAGCTTGCTAAGATATACATACATATATATACCGGAATAACTTCACTCAAACAAATTCCTTTCTAACAAGCACTATTAGTCTGGGAAAAATGGACCTACTGCAAACCTGTCATCATCAGCATCTCTATCTCACTCGTGTGTGTGTACACCTACAATTAATTCAAACAATGCAACATTTTCTGGCAAACCTTATTTCCGAATTTTGAATAAGTTGTCGTATACTTATCAACTACATTAGTTTATCATATGCGCACGTGCACGTATATGTATGTTTGACGGACAAAGTACGACTATCTATTTTACTGTGTTGAGCAGTTGTCGCGATTTGGTAGTAGACTGGTCAACTGTTCACGTCTTCCTCGTTGACACATTTGTTTCACCGGAGATTCCCTTTGAGTAGTAGTAGAAACGATGGATAACAACTGCTTTCACTAACTGAACATCAGATAAATTCAGTTAACCAGATTCAACGAATTTCTAACGACATACAAAGTCAAAGAAACATGTTCAATTTGAACAAAGCTCACTGTTAATAGTGGTATGAGCACTTTCACAAAGCAATTACTGTGTTTCTTCTTGAAACAGTCGGCCAGTCTGAGTACTGCCCATAAGCTAGTGTGACTGGGAATTTGAGTAGGATAACTCGATCATGTGTAGTGGTCAACATGGTTGCCTCATATCAGCATGGTCAAAGTACATGGGATGAAATGAAAATCTGTGCTAGCATTAATTGTGAGAAATGTTGAGGCTGTCTCAGTCAAAGTACTTTAGTGCTTATCAGGAAAGTGAGTCAGAAGAATAGCGTTACAAAATTCCGAGCACGTATTGTCTAGCCAATCAAATGGTAGTTCACCAGTATTGCTGATGACTGTTTTGAAATTCTACCAGTTATTACTTCGTAGATTAATGGCTACGGTGTTGGGTAGGAGAACAGGTTACTCCGGTGAACTTTAGTCACAGCAAATACAGAGATTGCGCAAACTTCCCGAGTGAACATTTACATCGGTTGCATAGTCCAACGGCAATCACTTCGGTGGCTATTAAAATCAACGTCCGGCAAATAATGAAGTGGAAAGTCCATGTGAATGCGGAGGTTGTAAAGGTACGTTAACGATGTTGAACTTATATTAGCCGAAGCTCTGAGTGACTGTCTGTAATACATGTGGTTTAGGGGAACTGTTTGGACTACGAATAAAACCTGAGTGGGGTCAACTCGATGATTAGCGCCGGTGAGATATGCAGTGGTTGTCTCATTGGTGAATTTGGTCAGACTGGATGACGTTCTGTGATCAACTTGTACGAACCCCTCGTCGTGCGATCAACACAGTCTGTTGAATACACAAGTGAGGGTTGGCCGAGGGTAGGCAGCTTGTCTTTCAGCTTTACTCTCAGCAGGTGTGTGCGGTGTGATGATGACACTGGAGACACGAGTTTTACATGCGTTCTATGAAATCCGGTGATAGTTTACTACATGTGTTTCATTTATTTACACACTGGTTTAAATTAATGTATTGATCCTATGATGACTTTTCCAATACAGCTATTCGCCACGGTCCCCGTGTACTCCTCCTCGAATGAGGTTTCATCAGTATATACCTCTCTGAAACGACTTTCCTTGAAACGAATCTGTCGGTTAGAAGAGACCTGACATGAACAGTTTCAAGACGGATGCTTTGAAACTGGTGAGTTACCTATGCTTTCTTTTCGTATCAACTCTGTCTCGATATATAAAAGATGGATACCCTAGAAGAACAAAGTTCCAGCGACCATCTTGTTTAGTTCACGCTTCTGGAGCACTGCATCCCATATATGGGACAATTTCATACGCAGCCTGAATAGCGGAAACTCACGCTGTCAATTGTGTCTCAAGAAACTACACATACAAGGACTATTCAGTATATACAATTGTCAGATTTGAATAACCCAGAATACATGCAGCTGGCACTGTGTAAACATGAAATACGACGATCTAATAGAAGAACTCCAGAATTTTTTAAAATTTTGTTCTGCTGGCCCATTATGGACTGAGTACCGTGCGTATGCACATGTCAAATTGGTGTTCGCGCTCAGTATGTTGGTCGAGACCGGCAGTGAACATGTGTTTGTTTTCTGCATGGATTGGGTCATGCAATTTGTTGAACATTAAAAACGGAAAATCTATTCCATTTTGTTTAAAAAATGGAAACATGTTGTTGTACGGCGTGGAGCATTGATAAGAAGCACCAAAGTAAGAGCTATCACTAGATAAAATGCTATATTCATAGGCTTATCTTGGCCTGTGTACCTTCATTACCTTTGTGTATTCACGACAAACATCACCGATTGCCGGACGGACTCACAGTGTTCCAGTATGATCTTACGCGATACCACGTGGCTGGTATGGGTGATGCCTATTTCTGATTCTAAACATTAGTTTGATTTCTAGAAATTACCATCTAACCTTCAAGTCCATCATTACGAAAGAATCAAAACAATAAAGAGAAACATACACAAATGTTTTTGCCTTTTAACATTTCGTCTTAAAATAAAACATCATTCATCCACTGACCGCTCTACCACAACGATAATAAGTCTATTGATGTGTTCAAGTTTTATGACCGATAGCATCCTCGGGCTAATCTGTGGAGTGAAAAAACGAGATTACCGTGTTTCACTGTTATGAATGATTGCACAGCTGAATCAAAACAAAAGTTATGGTCTGACAAATTGAACGTTAACCTGTTAGGTACCTTGTAAAATGTGTGGGTCTGTGCTAAATACTCGTTAGATTGGTATAACTATGAATATCAGGTCAATGTCATTTATGTGCAAAAAACAGAAAACATTTAGTGTAATCAGTTTGTGAGTTTTTCAGCAAGTGGAAACATCATTTCATCAATAAGAACTTGGTTGTTCACTCAGTCTAGTGGAATAAATTGGTGCAGCACTTGATCAAGAAATTACCAAGTAGCTTTTGCATTATAGTTGCAATTCCTCTAAAAATTATACATTTAGTATTATCATTTGTATGCTAGTTGTGTGACAACAAAGGATCGTTGACTAGGTTTAATCTATTAGTATGAGATATGTTCGTCTCGGCTTCCGAACTGCACTTGCCACATTTGTAATAATCGAACTTATTCCATTTGGTTTTTGCTGGTTTAAGCCACTTGGATTTAGACGCAATCCACTATGATGACAGCAGCTGTCACAATTTGTCGTTATGACCTGTGTTCACTCTTGGCTTTTATGAATACGGTTTCCAGAAATACTGGCACCTTTTCGCAGACTACATAGTCCATAGCGTGTAACATTATCATTATCATCAGTTACTTAACCGCGTGGTTGCATCAAGCACAGCGTACAATACACACGATTCAGCAGACGATGCGTTCGGATAGAGTAGTCAACTGATTGAATGTGAGAAGTCGAGCACTTCCTCAAGACCGCTATCTTCCAATCTAGAGTTGCACTGGTCTGTCAAACCATTGAAACTTTTTTCTAAGTTACTTTCACATCTTGAACACTTAGCAAGGCGTTTACTTCCTCTGTGGCTTGGTTGAAACCAGCTCCCCTGGCCGGAGGTTTGAGCAAAAGAACAATCTCTTTGGTCGTGAATTAAAAGAAATCGTGACCACAGTGATTGAACCGAAGTGATTTCGGAATACAAATTTACTAATCATACATTTGGTTAGACTATGATGGTCTCTATCCAGCGTGAACAAGTCATTTATTTTTCAATCAAAGACGCGTTGATATGGTATGGGTTATTTTATGCGGTGTTCCACAAACATGCAGCTGATGATTGGTGAACTTGATTCCCAAATAGGTCATCATATCGGCGGTGCTTCCTCAGTGGAGTGTACCAAATTCGAAGGAAGTGGAGTATTGTTGATTGTTGCTATGACTGCAAAAGACGATCGGTCTGCGAGGTCGTCTGTTGCCAGAAATCCCGCGCAGGTTAGGTCGACACATAGGACTATGAAGGCGTACACTCATTTGCAGGACTGACGTGTATCCGTACACATTGGGCAGCACTGCATTGCCATTCGCCTTGGTGACACGTCCCCCACAGTGCCAACACACTGTTCCAATAGTCGCTTCTGGTCCCTCACCTTCTTGGCGTTCAGACCTGCCCTTCTGTTCTCGAATGTACGCACTACACTACTCACAGACGAAGCTGCCTGTTATACAACATTGCAACTGTGCGTTAGTTATGTTCCTCACACCTTTCTTTACCCTGCTAACCAACAGTTTGGCCAACTCATCAGGTGGACTGGAGAGATAATCATCGTGTACAAAACCGCTGACCACATTATCGTGAAACCGACAGCCTGGCTTGCAAAACGATACAGTGAATTTACCATTCATTGGCTGGTGATCCAGACCAGCAATAGCGAATCCTCCTAGTAAACAGTAAGCTAAGATGGAATAAGAAGGTGGCGGCATGGCCACTAACAACATCAACAACATAATCATCGTCGTCAACGTCAACAAACAGGTTAATCCAATCCCAATTTGTTTGCTATTCTATTAGTCACATGCAAGGATATGCATTACTGACGAGTTTTAATGGGAGCGAAACTTGAGTCTAGTGCTTCTCTTCGAAAGAGGCTGGCTGGAAAGTTTATCTGGGTGTGAAGGCTGCGATCAAATGTGAGTGATGTTCAATTTGAATACATGCGAGGATGTTAAAACTGAAAATCCACGACACCATCTGGGAGGAACAATCATCTACGTGACATTCCTTGATGCTGAACTCACTAGCTCTTGGTAAGATAGTGGTCATGGGCTCTTCGTTGATCGGTAAGTATTGCACCATTGCCAGAAGACGAAGGCAAGTCTGACACAAATCAAACGGTACATGCCAAGTCACTACCTACACTTCCTCTAACCGAACGATGGCAGCTTTCATACAGTTAGCGTGAAAAAAGTGAACTGTCATCTATTCATAGATCACGGAAGATCATTGAAAAATAGACACAGTATAGGAATACGTAACTGGCATTTTGGCATGGTTAATTCTGTCAGTGGCAACAGTGGCGACCGGATATGTACACGTACAAGGCACAGCATAAGCAACCAATATACGTGCTCTTAAATTCTAAGCCATTCACTGCGGATCCCATGTATAACTAACAGACAAGATAAAAGAATCATATGCTGAGGCTTCTCACCCAAAAAGTGCTTCAAGATGTCACAGATGGAGTACACCGTGTTCAATCTCGTCAATCTGAACATGCACTAATCTTGTTTAGCTCTAACTGTATGTATCTTCTACTGGCTCACTCTATTCACTCTAACACATCAATCGTCGCATTGGTTGACAGAAAACCAAACCTACTCAATAATGAAACTAGTATATTTGGCTAAGAAGATCACTACTTTCAAAATACTGTGAAATCTCTTAACGGCGTGATAGATGGCTGTATGGAACACACGTTTTGGTTCTGAAGAACTACTAACTTTTAACACTGTGACTACAAAACAACAATGTTTGCGGTATAAATAAAGGGAAGCATATTGCAAGTTTCACAAATCAGGCGACCGGTTGACAAAAACGATAAATCTACCACTCATACTCATCCTATCACCTAATTCTTCATCAGGAATGTCATCGATTTTGTGGAAAACAATCTATCTTCGCTACTTCCATTATATATTACCACCGGTACGGTCAGCCTGCCATCTGAATGAATAGTTCCTCAGCCCATATAAATGAGGCAAATTTATACAGTCTACTCGAATAAGCACACACAAGCACGCATATGTATATATATATAGAGAGAGAGAAAAACGCGAAATTCAACGGAGCATTTCTCCAAATCATCACTTCCATGTCAACTTTCGGGCACCCTGGGGTGATAATGTGGTCCTGACTGTTCGAACTGTCAATACTGTGAGTTGGGGGATGGGTGTAGTTGGCGCCGTAGTCCACATCTTCACTGTGTCAGACACGAAGGTCCAGCTGACTCATCGACTACTAACGTATTGTTTCGAATTTCACGAAGGATAGGCAGCAGGATAAATGGAGCAGTGGAGCTAGACTCTGAGTCAAAAAAGATTAGCTACGTAGAACAAAACCATATTTATTAATCGAGTCGATACATGTTAATGGGTGGGTGATGGACCATGGAAGATAAATGGGAGAAAGAATAGGAACAGATGCGATGCGTGTCCTCTGCAATCACAATTTTTCAGCGCGGATGCAAAGTCTGTTAGTGCAAAAAGTGAAGGACAATGTGGTGGGAAGGAATCAAACGATTTGTTTCTCACAAAGGGGGGCATCCAGATTTTCTAAAACTGTTTACCGATTAACTCGATACTGCCAGAAGCTGTAGGCATACTGAAATTAAACAAAAGAATTATGAATGAGCACCATTCGTTAAAGACAACGTAACTACAATTGGACAATGTACACGTCGTTGATATGTTGGTAGGGAGTACAGCAACCTTCCATCAAAGAGCTCTTCTCACGGTAATCCTCTACAGCACCGGCGACCCCTCTAATGCCGACCTCGTCCGTCACAAACCTGGTTTCTTGGGGGGAAGTGAGATATTCATCAGCAAGGGACAACTTACGAGGATCGTTTAAAAAACTTGTGACTCCAAGCGGACTGTTTTAAAGGTAATGATCACGTTTCTTGTTTTTCTTGATGTGTGACTTGATTCACCTAGGTTATAATTCTGTTCTTGTCAGCTTCCCCTGTATCCGCAGCAACGCAGCTCCAGTGAAATGTTGTATGGGATAACCACGAGCAGCCGGTGTTGGAATTGTATGCATGAAACTATGAGGCAGTGGCTATCGATCGTTGTACTGATCAACGGTGCTGATAGGCGAACCTGCCGTCAAATGAAGAAAATCCGGGCGGTTGAAAAGAGAACAAAAAGCACGGATGTATGAGGTAAGAGATTTATCTAACCGAATGAAACCGGAAAACCTTATGTCGATGGTGTGGCGATTCACGATGTACGCTGCAAGTGATTTGAACACACTAGTACGAGCTGTACTTTATGTGTCTGCAGGGTGAATCAGGTTCAGTTGCATTGGAAGTTATGACACTGTGCAGAGTTAGATGTGTACCGCTTGAAGAAAAGCCACTGATAACCAATGCATACGACTGTCACGAAAACGCGGCCGCAATGGTAGTCAGCAAAACCGAATTGCTAGACGCAGTAAAGCACAAAACAACCTTAGATTCATCCGAGAATGGCGGGATTCAGTGTTATGTGAAACGGATGTAATAGGACTGCGTTGTTTGGGTCTTCCATGACAAAAAATGAGTTAGTACCCAACTTTGTACCTAAACTGTACATCACAAATGACGATAATAATGCGAAAACTTGCGGTAACAAGAGGCCTGGTGAATCTCACTGAATCAGGCGCAAAGTATAAAATCTGACTGGCTATTCCTTCGCCGTCCGAAGTGGCGATCGAAGACATTGAGACAGCACTGCAATATGCGCTGACCTACATTCCGGAGGTTACTCTACAACTGACCGATGTTTACGACATACCAGTATGTTTTCGAAAGTAGTAACACAAAGAACTGACAGGCTTTTAACCGTTGAATTACGCAATAACTGCTCATCTTTTGAGCCCATGTTGATTCAGTGATATGAAACTTCAGGAGGGTTATGATCGTGCCATTTTAGACATACTTGCTGAAATGTCAATTAATACCGTCCAGATGGCACTCCTATTCAGGATCGAGCACCGTAGTATATCAAAAGAAATAGGAATTAGCCATGTACTTCGGGAATACTATTGTTTACTTCGTAAACGTTCTCCTAGTCACATTCGTTAGTTTATTTTTAAACTAATGGTTCGAAGAATTATAAAAAGACACATCATGGGTATAACGACAGACGTTCCTGTCAGTTCTCAGAGAGACCGCTTGAAGAAGTCGATTCATCCGCGGTGGCAGCGTAAACTTTCTTATGTGAATACGTGCCTGACGCTAAGCAACCATCTTGATATGAGTGGCGAATTCCTGTTCGTTTGTTTTACTCGGTGTCGTCAACTGTTTTTGTTAAACGGTCGGACGACTGTTGGCCATTCCGTGTCTGTCTACCTTGAAGGCACGCTCTTACCGATCATACGCACATTTCAAGTCACAAATGAGACATTTACATCTCACTGGAAAATAAACGATAGAAAACTCGAGACCACTCCAAATTCCACTATTGTGAACCTGCCGACCGACTAGTGGACGATTGTAATTTAATGCTTAGATGTGACTATGTGGCCGTTCCCATTTCGAGCTGTATTCCACAAGCATACTTTGCTGTGTAAAACACAAGGACAGAATTACAACTGTTGGCAGGAATTAACTTAGACGAAAGTGAAACTCAAACATTAATTTTTATTCTATAGGGACCAACCAAAATAGTAAGTACCCGGTTCTAAAAGTTTTGATCAGGTGTTAGTAACATGCATAGCTGAAGCAACATCATAACAGAGACTGGGACCATGAGAGCTCATGTATATAAGGTTGCCTATTTTTTTATCCCTTCCGAGTATTCCCATTGTATCACAGCCTATCTGCTGAACTTACAATTTTCCAGCACCATCTAAGTGGGTTTTCATTGGTATCTGGGATTACACTTTCCATGCATATACTGTTACTTGCCCAGTGACTGACCTTCTGCATTATCATGAAGTTTTGCAGGGAACTTTGTGAACAGTAGCCACAGGTCAAGTTGCTTACTCGATCAGAGCAGGTGACCTGGAATTCGATCGAGAGAAGGGAATTGCACTAACGAAAATTAGGGTTTTTCCTTCAGGTGAGCGACCGTGGCGGTTGGTAAGCCGGTGTTTCGATGCGAATGAAATGAATACCGAATTCATTCAGTCCATCAGGTAGAAATGTAAATAATCTACGAGTTAACGGGGCTAGTAATGAGAGATTGTGAGTCGTTGTCAAACCTTAGTCCGCTTGAGACGAAGGACAGTGTCAACATTTTTGAGGTTATCTAGTAATCTGAGTAAGTGAGCGTGATTCAGGGTGTACGTACAATAATTCACTCGTGACTACTCTGAGATCAGTGGTGGGGTGGTTGAAGTGGTTATCTCACGGGGGCTTGGCTGCAGTTCGAATCCTGACAGTGTTGAGGATATGCACTAGTGACGTGCTCTAACAAAGCGAAATTCGAATACAGTAGTGCTTTTCGAAAGGGGCTGGCTGACAAGTCTATGGGTATGTGATAGTTGCGGCCATTTATGAATGACACTCAGGTGATAGAAAAGTAGGAACTGGTATTGCAGTGGTTTATAAAAATTTACCAGAAACCTAGAAGTAACATTTATTATATGACAAAACATTTTCAAAATATCTCGTACCAAGTAAGGTGAGGTATAGAAAAGGGAATAGAGTTACCGTGTCCCAGATTCCCGAAAGAAAACCGAAATGGCGCGTACATTCATCCTGCAGCAAACTTTATAGATAGATAGTTTGGACTGATCATGCGAACACAATTTTCCTTTTGTATGGAAATGTTGTATTAGCGGTGGTGGATTCACCACATGAATCAAACTGTCAGTATTACCAGAGTATGTGAGCGTGCATACGCACTATCTGTTTTTCGCTTGTTATCCCAGACACACATTCACTCAGTAACTCTCAAAACCTGTCAACTTTGTGCTAGCAGAAGCTGTCATTCAGAATTTTTACTTGTCACGAAGCCCCAACCAACACTCAGTGCTGGCAATAGAAACAGTAACCGTAGTCGATCCGACGTACATATGTAAGCAATCGGTGAACAAATGATTCGACTGTCAAGTCCTAATCCCATTACTCATCCGCATCTTCACCACCCCTGTCGTCTGATTGATGAGGATCTGAATGGCACTGAGTTTGTCACAAAACCAAAGATGAATGTCCGATCTGGTGGATGGCCTGAACACTGGTAGAACTCAGCAAATGTCATGGGTATGACAATCCATCCATCTGTCAGGCACGCATTCATATATTAAACGTTCAGTTGGGTATCTGATTTTAGTGAATTATGTTCGTAGTAAAAAAACAACGAGAGGAGAAAAACGGGTTTACCCAAGCAGCCGCCTGCTTAAAACGGTTAAAATGGTTTGAGTTTAAACAGTTTACAAATATATCATCACCTGACAAAAACAGGTTTTTGAATCGACTGCGAAAGAGCTACACTTTGAGCAGCATGATGCCACTGGTGAGCTTTTAACATCGTTTCTGTCCTCCGAATAGCCCATCGTATTCTATGGTTATTTGTAACTAGAGGTTCGTGGTCAGAAATTTGATGTGGATTTACTGTTGTGACTAGGGTGCGTTGAAAACTAGTATGTGCTTACGTTTGCACCTGATGTGATTCGTGTCTAAATTTTCTGTAAACCAATATGGCACCGACAGACAGATGAAAATTAATTGGAATTGATTTGCGTGATCAGCGCCAACCCCATAATTCAACGTAAATTTGTAACCGACTAAGAAAGGGCGCTTTTAAACCCGAATTACTCTGTGAAAAACGGGCGGCACGTGAGCTATCGCAAGCAGATCGATGAAACTCCGCCAGCAAAAGTGGGCTAAGATAAGCAAGTTTTTGCCTGAATCACAGCGAAGGGAGCGATGTCCACAAAAGCCTTCTTTAGTTTATGTGTATCCTGACCTTCCCAGCTACCCTCGCGTGGGGGTTAGGCTTGTGTGGTATTTTGATCCAAAGGGTTGCATCGACATGGACTTCGGTCCTTTCAGCTTCAAGCATGTCAGATAGGTCAAAGAGGAGCAGGGAGACAAAACCAACTTAGCTCGTAGGTTTGCATGTCGCATTAATGATTGCGTAGGGTTGCGTAGGCAGGGAGACAAACCTATGAGCACACATCAGCGCCACATCGAGAGTTTCAGTACTACAATGCCCAGCGTACAGAAGGCGGGCATTTGTAAATGTATCCTCAAACGAAGAACACATCAATCACTCAACGACTGACCGTGACCGCCGATGCATAATCCTGTACAGTCGAAAAACCCACATACATCCACAGGAGCTCGATATTGTGTACAAGGTGTTTGATGCACACAGCAGCAACTGGACTGAGTCGTCAACAACTCGTTCGCTGTGCACCACTGCCCCCACTACCAAGTGAATCCGAATTTCGAGCGATTAGCTACCAGCGGGATTCCTCAAAAACCCTACAACTTGTTGCCTGCCAGATCAGGCTTCTGAGTCGCAGACTCAAACTGTGGTGCCACATGTCAATCTGAGACTTGTACGTGGACGATTGTCCTTTGGGGTGTGGAATGTGCGCATACTGTTGGATCGATGCAGCACCACAGAACGACCGGAACGCCACACCGCACTGACCCTGATGAAGCTGAGCCGGTATAGCATCGATGTGACAGTCATGAGTAAGCCAAGGCCTGCAGATTGGAGTAGGTTGTGAGATGCGGGTGTTGGATGAGCGTTCTACTAGATATGTTACCCGGCAGACGGGTATCGGTGGCACAGTTTAGTTTCCCCGGTCTCTGACCGCATCCGTTCACTGATGATAGGCGAGCCGCACAGCATCAGTCCTCGAATCGCTTACGCGCCTGCGACTCGGTCGAGGTAAGTCTGCCACACCTCCTAGTGTTTCTGATCTAATTACGTGTCATGCGAGTGACTTGACGGACCAGTTCTGCGATCAGCCGTCCGCCACAGTTCACTCGACATCGGTGAATGACTGGCTGTTTATTCTGAGTGGATTCCGTGCGCGAGTTGGACGCGACTCAGCAGTTTGGTCGGAGTGATCAGGCCCCACGTCATTGGTTCAGTCAGTGAGCACGATGATCGCCTGCTCCAAATATGTGCTATTCACGAATTGGAACACCCATTCCATCAGGATGCGAGCATATGTCCCGATCTGGACTCGCCCACGAGTTTGTCACCACCCTTTCCTTGATTGCGTGTCCGTGCAAAAGGGCGACGCGAGTGATTCACAGGGTCGAATAGAACACCGACCACAGGTCGACCGAATTGTTTATTCATGTTCGCAGGCCTATTTATTGTGGATCATCCGGGTGCTGATAGAGATGGAACAAAGCGGGATTACTATTCGGAGTGGAGTTGCCGCTCGTCCGAAAGACGATCCATATACACCATTCGTGACTGCGTTTTGCAGCATATCAACGAAGAGATCACGACACCAGCCATCGAGACGATAGGAATTCATCGTCAGCAACGTCCGGACTGGTTTGGCCACAACGGTGCAGTTACCGCGACCGCGATTCGAGGGCAGACTGAAGGGTTTTGCTGTTTCCATAATGGATGTGAATAATGAAATTGGAAGCGCCACGTTTCGGATTGTTCGGTGTCGACTGGCCGAACGGCTTTGCGAGGCCAAGGACAGTTTGGTGGAGAAGTCAGTGTGAAATGACGTGTGGCTTCGGTGACCGTCGCCAACAGAATGAGTCTAACCATTTTCTGAAGACGACGTCTGGTCCATTCGCTCAGTTTGCTGACGCACTGATTTACAAGAACTCTGGCGTTCTGTTCACTCAACCAGCGGACATCTTGAAAGTTTGTCGTATGCACTTGGGCTGTCTGATAAACCTACCTGCTACGGTTGATTTGGTGACAGTGAATAGTTTGACACAACAGGATGTCAGCATTCCATTTGTTCTTGCCCCAGATTTAGCGGAGGTGAAGAGGGTTATTAGGCAACTGCGGAGCGGAATGTTTGTATGTGCAGGCGGTTTTCCAGTAGAACTAGTGAAGAATGGCAGACCAGTTTTTTCACGTGCTTTTTGTCCGGTTGGTTCACTGCATCTGGGAGCAGGAATTAGACCATCAAGAGGGGTAGCAACCAAACCACGGACAGTTATCGGGGCATTAGTTTGCTGAGCTGCGCTGGAAAGGATTTGGCATAGATTCTGCTTAACTGATCCGATGCGGGAGATTTGGAGACCAGTTTTTCTGAGAAATGGTGTGTATTCCTGACGAGTTACAGTACGACTAACAAGATGTTCGCTGTTCGACAGATTCGGGAGAAGTGTTGCGAATGCAGCCGGTTACTGTGTGTCCCGTTTGCAGATTTTACTAGTACGTTTGACTCCATGAGCCGTTGGGCATTGTAGGCAATGTTACTTTCGACTATCTCCATGTGAGGTTGTCATTTTAATTAAACTGTTGCGGTGTGAGTGTAGAGGTGTATGTGCGTGTGCGTCATTGGCGTGGCGCGGGCCTGTCTTACCATGAAACAACTGAACGACAACGATTACAAAGGCGTGATAAATCATTAAACACAGTGAGTTAGGCCTTGTGTTCCGCAATAATATAGTATAATAATGCAATATAACTAAGTAGTAATTAACCGCACACATTTTATTCTCTATTTTATGCATTGGAATTATGTGGGCTACTCTGGTGCTTTATTGATAGTATATTAAGCCTGTTGTAACCTTATGAAATAAACATGAACCCGATGACATTTTCAATGCATATCCGTCCCTTCTCAAACTTCGAGTGGTTTCTGTTAAATATCTAGGCATTATTTTGGGCGTCAACATAAGACCATTTCATGTTTATTGATATTTCCACTAAAGTCCGAAGAATCTCGTTTTATGTCCGGCGGTTGAATCTTCTCTATCATTCGGTTATTCGGGTTGACGAGGCCTGCGTGCTCCCACACTTGATGTATCGTTTACCACTTTTCCGTTGGTGGTTATCTAGGGAAACTGCACCCTACACCAAATCAATAAAACTTCGTTGACTCTAGTGAGTCTCATCATTTCACGCTGCGTGAACATTTTTCCCACCGGTCACAGCCCACTCGCTGTATCCCTACTTCTTCCAATTGATATCACTTCAAACATTTATTTGCATATACCTGATCTCATCAGTCCTCCGTTATTCCTTATCTCGCTCAACTTCTACACAAGTCAAGCCTTCCTACAGTTGAATCCACCACAAAGTGAATCAGTACATACCAAAACTTATACCAGTTGTGGGCGGTTATTGAATTTTCCACGAGGTTCTTGATGATGGGTATCATCATACTGTGTTTCAACTACATTGAGTTAATGTGTGTATACACATAACTGAAAATTCATTTTTCCGGGTGCATTAAAAGCACCCTCGACTTAATTAAGCTGATAATCGTGGATGAACACTAATCAGTGATAACCATGCTGAATACTAGCTGCATGGTTCTTGGTTCGATTCCAGGTTAGGTCATTTTTACGGCTTGCCGACAGCATCCAGCCTGCACGTGACTTAGTCTATGCTATGGTTGTAAAAGTCGTGTAGAGTGAAAATTTAGTTGACTGCAAGTAACCGTGTGCCGTTGACGTAGCTTGCTCCCACGCTTAATGCTCAGGATAATCAGATGGGACAAAGCCCAACCATCACCTAGACCCCAAGTTTCATATCGTCATTTGATTGGGTGTTGAATGCAATCTTTCTGTGATTGTTTATATGTGTGCGTACTTGCATGTTGACATGATGGTGAGATCACAGGGAGCGATAACGTCAAACCCTTGGTCTACCCAACGTGCATGCCACCATCCAATCATCGACACTGTAAGCACCGGTGCGCGCGTGCGCTACATGCAGACAGCAGAATTGTGTGTACACGCGCGCAGGCATGCCTCCGTTCGCGGAATCAAACACGCGTTCGCATTCCCGTGCTCGCGCGTACGTGCGCGTCTGTCAAACATTAACACATAGTTCCCGGGCTGCAGCAATCGAACGGGAACGAGATTTTGATGCCGATAACGCGTAGTCGTGTCTACGCGGGTGAGCGAGGTTGAGGGTAGGTTACGGAGACCAAGGACGCATTTTGGTGGTGGTGTGGGTTAAACAACGGTCAGGTTGCTACTACCATCTAATGCGATTGCAATCAAAGCACATCATCATCCCTCCACCACTGTCTTCGTTATCCGCCGTGTTCTTCTCTGGCTGATTTCCGCCCTCGTCCGGCTTCTATTCTGGCCGTCTCCGTAACTTCGTCGGGTTTTGGTATCCCGTACTAAACGTACATACGTGTCGAAAGACATTTCTCCCGCCGTCGAGGCGAGTATGTCTCGTGCTCCTGTCCACACGTGATTGAGACAGGTGATGGTAACACGCCCATATACCTCTCTCTCCTTACTCCCACATATACACAACACCACATAAACGAACGTATACATCATGGGATAGCGACCAGAGGGTCTGGTTGCACGAGTAACGCGCACTAGAGTGGTGCCGTACATCGTTTACGTGATACCCAGATCGAACACATTTGACAGATAAATGGCGACTGACGACTGCTCGTATGTCAGTGAACCGGTTTAATAATAATTGTTTCGTATACATGTAAGCAAGCCATACTGAAGTCTAGCTGGTCCGTTTAGACGAACCACATGTGACTGCTCCCGTTTTGCAACTGTACATAATCTACGCCCCTAGGGATGTAATGGGAAATACGAGCGACGGATGGAACTCTGTATTCGTGTAAGAAACACTATACTTATTGTATGCGGAACTCCCTTAGCGTGATATACTGTCTTATGGAGCGGCTGAAGCACAGTGCATTAAACTAGACATAAAGAAAACAGGCCTGTACGCTGCCTACGTTCTGCCAACAGGCTCCGCACCTTAACTATTACGAGTTCATTTGATTTGCAGTGAGAAATCCTAACTCGCAGCTAATGTGCAAACTTAGTCTAAAGAATACGGATTTCAAACTTATGTAGTGTAGTGGTTTTTTATGAGAGTTGCTCCGACAATGGTGGGCGAATCGCCGTTAGGTTAATGAGGGTAAAAACTTCTTATGCAGGTGCGACCGCTTGGTGAACAACAGCCGTTTTTGAATTCAGTCAAATTCGCTCTGTGGTCAGTGCGACTTTGTTATTGAGACTTGGCAACATCATCGCCACCTACTCGTTTTAACGCAAAACACATGCAATCGCGTTATGCTAATTTTAATATATGGGTTACTGCGTTGATCAATCTGATTGGGACAAAAGTTTCTCGATGGCGATCGCAATGTGACGCGGATAAGTAACTGGCGACTGAGGTGCGGGATCGTTTTATCCAGTTTCGTTAGTTGTCCTTCATTCATACAGCACAGAATTGATGCTGTAGTTTGTGGCATTCTGTTGGTGCGCCGACAGAGTCCATTCCACGGCTTGTCCTCCTGGTGCGAGATAGGTTCAGCAAAGTTTGCAGTCGTTAGCACTAACAGCCTGGTGAGGTTATGGACTCAATCCATTCAACTAGTAAGCTAGTTTTATGTCAGTCAAGAACTGACCGTATATATCTGATTACTCATCTTCCTGAAAACTACTCCTATTTCACGAAGACAGTCGACACGTTCAGTAAAAAACATAAAGATCCCCTTCTATAATGTCCGTTTAGTAGTCTCTATTTGAAAATGAGACCAGTGTTCTGACTGACACAGCTCCTGTCCAAATCGCATATAAAACTGCACATTGTTTAAACATCCTGCCTATAACTCCTCACAGGGGTCAGATAGTATGGACAGTTTGAAAACGAGAACGTGGACCGCCGATCAAGACTGGAATATACGAAAGACGTGATCGACCGAATGCATAAAACCTAGAGGACTGTAAAGATGAAAGTAGCGAACGGGACAGGAATTCGTCACTTCTGTTCTCATATGCACGGATGCATCCCACCATAGTTATGGACTAAGCAGCAACGACGGCTCATTGGTTTAGTCTGTTTTCCACATATTTTGCCGTTCTAAACCCTATTGTTAAGCTCAAACAGTCACGCAGTTAGTGGGTGTGACTAGGATGGGGAAATGTGTAGATGTTACTGTTTTAGCTTGACTATCATTCAGACCGAATCGAGACCTATTCACACCGTCACACGCGAGACTCGTGACCGTTGTTTTAGGGGTTAATCGTTCCACACATACAATATAGACTGGTTCCGTAGACGACCGGCCCAATCAGAGAGGTTACTTTTTGGTTTGCAGGGTGTGGCAGTGTATTGCAGAAGAAGTGACAGATGAATGTGCTCGGCAGTTTGTTAAGTATTGAAGTCTAATACTGCAACAATAATGCATGAATGCATTACAAAGACATCATTCAGAACAGTTCTGTCCGGTTTAATTTATATGTACGAGGTTTGGCTTACCAGTATAGGGATTAGAGCGGATGCAGTTAGACTGATATGGTTAAGCCGAGTGAACGCATCAGACATCCCGTAACCAGTTTTTACTAGTCGAGGCGTTTACGAGTTGAATAGCACAGAACACAAGCTGAGCCATTCACATAGATCTACAGTGGTTACATTAACACACACACACACACAATGAGAAAGGAGGTATCGGTTGTAAGTCACGAATTCTGATCGTTTTCGTGTATGCTAACTTGAACACAAGTTTGGGTTTTGGTTGGTGGATTTTAAGCCACACGTGTTTGATAACACTATCTCATCAGTTCTGCGTTATGAACAATGACTTAACAATAGGTTCAAGATTGTGGGACTCTAGGTAGACTTTTTGGAGACATTTGCGTCTTATTCGCTTGACAGATAAGGAAGTTGCAGGTAAGTAACTTGTTTCGTATACAACAAGGTTAACTGTTTAAACAAATTCATCAAGGTGTTCGGTTAAATTGTTGGAGATACAGCAGTCGGAACGTTTGGAATTAGGTTACTTTTAATAGGTTTATTCAACGGGTATTCGCGAATGAGCAACAAAGACTTGAAAAACAAACCAGTCAAAAACTTCCATGACATCGGCAATGTCATGACAAGAATGTGTAAGTTTGGGTAAGTGTTTATTTAAACAGGCCGATATGAAATCGACTCTCTAATAACTAATTGTACTACGCTTGCAAGCATTCAATCTACCTTTAATAGGGAATCAAAAATTCGGTGGAAATTTGGGGTGCATCAAAGAATGTTACCTTCTAATCAGCACCTAACTTATGAGTCGATAAACGTGTTTCCAGGACTCACCGATGGAATACAGTGATGATAAAAGAGGAGAATATATCATATGTATATATGATATATATATAATCACCTTATAACACAGCTAAATAAGTTTTGCCTAACTGGTTACTGAGATGACTAGGGGCTAGCTTACAGCTAGAGTGTACTGGGACGTTTGCATCAAGTCGATGTTCTATAGCTTGCGGCCTCATATTTCAGTAGCTTCTATTGTCGGTTAGTGAGTCACAGATACGTAGAATAGGTAGCTTTCAGCAAGACAGTGCGTCAGTGCACACTATGTGTACAGCGATAACTTCGTTAATTTTTCGTGGAATTTAGGTTTGAAACTAACCTGTGTATAGACCAGATATGAGCTCACCTTGCAAACCTCTCTCATCCGACAAGTATACACAAATGCTGAGGTCCACATTCTCAGTAGTCACCTTGAGTAAGTCACTAAAACAAAACTTACAGTCAGTAAGTCACTTGTCTTAAACCAACTATGCCGACGTAACAAAGTTTTGAAAGGAAACGAAATGAAGGCAAGAGAGAGGTCTCCAAAGTGAAGTAACTTCATAAGGTGTACAAGTTTGTAACATTTGGTATTCTCCTTGAGAGTGAAAAACATCAAGGAACCACTTGAGAAACACCTTCTACTGGTGAGACTGAGTCGAGATTCCTCCTCTGTTAAGGAACAGTGTGGAAGTCAATTTGGTTGTTTATTAAGTTCTGGGCGAACCACCACAGTGTATAGAACTCTTAATGGCTAAACCTCACAGATCACGGTTGCTGTCCAAAATCTGTCTTATACTCGTCGCACACCCCACTCTCACCAAATGAATATTGAGACCTAATTTAAACCCGATTGATACTATCCTAGCTGGTGCTTGAGTGTGAGGGTCAAAAACGTCGAACGGTTTTGCATACACCAGTTTATATCCTTTCTTGTTTTCCACCTACTGGTCTAAATCTTTTGTAGACTTTATTGTTGTGTTATATCAACCTGTAAGCTTTTGTCATCCTAGAATGATTGTGTACTCGTCATAACAGCATTCAAACGATGATCATAGGACAGTGTACTTCACTTTGAGATACTAAGCTGTCTTCATGTGGTTCAGTACCACTTGTGAGCGCACAATATGAAGTTAGCTTATTCACTGTATTCCAGTCGCCTCGATCGATTTCTCACGGAATGAAATGCTCTGTTCGGAGAAGAAGAAAAAGCCTAGCAAAAGTGACAAATTTGCGTTGTTCAGTGGTTTTCTTGTCCAGATAAAGAAGCATAGACTTAGCAGTTCCCGTCAACCGTGCATCATCATGAATGCTGTAAAAGCTTCGTCCTAATCTTTTCACCCTGACCATGACCTCGGTATTTACGAGTGTATGATGACATACTTGTATTGTTTAGGTATAGTGCATTTTTGCTGTTTTTTTGACAACCGGTTTCGTGTGTTACTGTGTGGAAAACAGTGTCCAACATCTGAACCTGTTGTTAAAAACACACAACAGGAAGTCCTGTTCCTCTGAGATTGGTTTTGCTGAATGTAACCGTCGGAAAGAAATCAACTGGGTGTGTACAGTGGAAGGATTAAACTTATTGCATCCTTACATGGATTATGTATCATACTGTCAATAAACGTTTTGAGGCAAACACTTCATTAAAATAATTCCATTCGGTGCACAAGACTAACGAATTCATCCCCGATTTTGAAACTAGTGTAGAGTTAATCGTACTAAATCTTGTGTATAATGAGCAAGAACCAACTTGATCCAACCAAACTGTACACAAAACTAACCCCCATTGTTCCATTTTAATTAAACTTAGACAGAATTCTATACTGTCTAATTTGACAGAACCCAGTGAAGTATATAACGACTTAGGGTGAAAGTTCCATCTGATAACCATCCGGTAGGACGTACTGAGAATATTACACAGGCAACAATTCGTCAACCAAAATAGATTTCAGTAAATAAAAAATCCTTCCATCAGTTACCTGTTCAATGAAGTACGATAGCTCAAACCATCTTTAAAACAATCCAAACTCAAGGGGAACAACAAACTGTGTCATCCAATCAAGTTTGAGTTTAGTGCGGTACATTCCCAAGCCTATTTTATCGAGGCAAAATTGAGCCCAAACGAAATGGAAAAAAGCCAAATTCCGGTGTGATAGAAGAATCGGTTGATTCAAGCCAAACGGTTCTCACAGACTTCTCAATCAACGCATTTCGAAAAGAAACAATTTATTTCAGCAATGCTGTTGTTGAAGCTCGGTAATGCTTTGCATCTTCTCCACTGCCTAGATGCGAACTTCAGCCACATGAAGTAACCAAGTTGGTCAGTGCATGTTTTTCCTTGCATTAGGCTTGATTGAAGTGTCACACAAAATGGCGTATTCACATTTACTTGTGAGTGGTGCTCAGTTTGTCATCTACAGAAGGAAATTCACAACGTCACTGGACAGTGAATGTTCCGTTCTTTTTGAAAAAAAAAACAGAAGGCGACCCACTCGCAAGCTAACTAGTAGCAGATGGAGAACCGTTTATTCAATTTTTGGCATTTTTACAAAAGAATGTTTCTCACTCTTTCTGTACCGTGCGGAGAAGTGAAGATATTGGAAGGTAGCAAGTTTCTGAAAGACGAATTCATAGCACAACGTTCGAACTGCAATGCGGAAGAAATAGTACTGTCCGGAGGCCACATAATTTGTAGAGGCAAAATTCTGGAGGGGTCGACTATACAACAATGTGGTGCGTTACACTTTCTTATGTTGATAAAATTAACTGTTTTTGTGTGCTTTTCTTATGACTATTTTATTTGTCAGAGTTTAGTGCATACCAACTCAAACTGCGGGCAGGAGATATGTGGAGCTTAATCGTGTATTCATGTTGCAAAAACAGACAGTATTTCTAGTGTGCAAATCTAAGAGACTTACTTCCTATTCAGTAACAGCAGTTAAGCTGTTCTTTCTGAAGATAACTCACTTTAAGCCATCAAGAATACGCCATACTACTCCGTATAGTGTAATAACTTCGCTTATTCGTCAGTCCTTCTTCTAGTCATAGTGACAAAGAATCAGACTAAATGGTATTGAGGTTCAAGCTGCGTTCTACTTTACTCTAGACGATGAATATTCCAGAAGGACGAATTTTTCATGAGATTAGGAGGCAAGAAGAACGAGATAAATTAAGGTTGGGTAGAATAGCTAAATATTTTCCATGCGCACAACCCCCATTAACTCCGATGACACTGGTAATAGGCACTTCGAGTGTTCGAGAAGTTTCCAATCGGACAGGCACTGAATCATCACCTTCTCAATGAGACATTGAAGGTTTTTGCATTTGGTGATCATTCGATGATTGTGCACTCCGTGAATAATGCCTAATGCAGTAAATGTTCAGCTAGCTTTCGAAGAACGTGAACTAACCATCTCAGAATGTGTAGTTCGTAGAGCCTGACAGCAAGGGCAGTGGTCATTGGGACCTTCTAAAGCAATTTCACTATTTTTGACGATAGTATTATGCCAGCGATGCTTCTAGGTAGGTATAGACCTGTGTTATTGGCCATTAAGGATAATCTCACCCTCTCTTGAACAGTTAGTTAAAATACATGAGTGGGTAGCCACTGTATTATCCATATATGCACTGAAAACTCCAGAGTTCACTTAAGTCAAGAGGAGTAGGTCTGGGAAATATCATTCTTCTCTATTTTCGTAGTTTTCCGCCCGTTTGAAAACCATGCTGTACAATACTCTAGGTCAAATATTTTTTGCTAACCATCTTAGATCTGCGCGATCGTCTGGCAGACTTCCGTCCGCTCAGTCCAAACCCACATTTAAGTTAACTTGTTTCTGGTGTCTTGACATGTGGGGTGGAGTTTACATGACCTGAATGAAGGTAAGGTGACGGAATGTGGGCGCTTTATAATATTACTACCAGCAATACTAATTTGTTACCGCCAAATGGTGAGGGACTTTGATTGGTATGGCTTGATAATTCCTCATAAATGGTGACGGCTTTTGTATTTCCATAACCTGCCCAGACAACCCTTTCCAAAGAGCTCATCACTAGTGTATGTCCTTGCTACATCGGGGGCTGCAAGACCGGTCACGCTTTCATGGGGCAACCGTGTTGACTACTGTGTCAATGACCTCACATTAAACACAACAGATACTGTATACAAAGTTCGGCGATGTTCACTGACAAACGCCACAAGAAGCGAAAACGAAGTCTAGTGCTTTTTTATTGGATACGGCCTGAAAGTCTATGAGAATGTCTTCACTACGATGAATTCTAAGTGCTGCTTAAATTGGATCACTAATTTATATTTACCCCCTAAAGGAAGACCGAATGCCAGTGAAAGACCATGGAGAGAATGCAATCGATAAAAAGGGGAGTTAGATGAAAACTGGTAAAAACTGTACAGCGAGGGTTAAAACAGTATGAAGAGAACGACTATAAAGACACTTCGGCCTCATATCTTACTCACAATTTGAGATTTACTGTTAAAATATTTGTTTTTGGGTCCGTTTTCTTTTCGGAAGGAGGAGTATGTAGCATGAAGACGAAAGGAATCTGGTCACGTGATCACGTGAAATAAGATCGCTGCTGGATTTGCCCAGGGCTACTTCCTTAGATGTATCGTGGTTAGCGATATACAACTTCTGGTTTATTTTAATCCGGAATCCGAAGAGAGTTAAGTGGAAGTCAAGTTTACCTTACTTGCAGTACAAGTCGTGTGCTAATCACTGTGTTGGTTGTTTTCAATTAGACCCGTAGACGGAAGTCATGACGATCTACGATCTACGCTGTACACTCGTATGTAAGACACGTCCGTGATATTCTAACCAGTAGAATGAAACTACCACCTGTTACAAACACACGAGCTCCAATTCGCCACTGTCCATCCGATGCTGTCACGACATGCGGGTAATATGGCACAAGCAAGGATGACAAAAAATGGATAACCGCCGGGCATCATCAACACGGATCCAACAGATTTTGCAGACGTAGAACGTGCAGTCGCTATGTTCTTCATTAAGAGAAGAGCGTCACATCGATACTAGAAGTGAATGAGGTCAGCAAAAATTAACGGGGCCCTCTTCTAGTATGATCAGTATTCACTCATTTCACAATGAACAACTACGTTGAAGGTTGCTTGGTAAAATTTAACCGGTCAGGTTTTAAAATAGCTAAATAAACGTTCCCTTCTTGTTTCACCATTGAAATGGTGCGATATTTATGCCGCTGATTCGAACCCAGCCGAAGCCCAGACTTTCACAGTTGGTTTTCATCTAAAATCATAACTCTGCCAAACTATTTATTAGTAATAGTTTTTAAAAAAAGTGACGCAAAATTTCACGGGCTCTACTGGCAACTACTGGTTAAACACCGGACCAGGGTAAAATTTAACAAGGGTTTTCATCCCCATTTTCGTGAGAATTGCTATCATTCTTAGTGTCACTCATGACGCACTTCTAGATTGTATTCGAATAGGTCATCTGTGCCATCTCACTATCCGCGTGACCTTGAGGTTTTGCGTATGATAACCGTTTAGGGGTATGTTAATCACTTTCCCTACATAAATCACGTGTAATGTAGTGTATACATCTTCGAGGATGATACGTGCACCACATGAAGTGAAACGCCAGACAGTAATGATAATAATCCGCACATTGGTTGAATTTGACAAGAAACTCTTCGTTAAATGATGCCGATTACATTGGCGACGGAATGGAGGCTTCAATGTAACTCACTTGGAAAATGTGTGCATGAAAGTATTATGTCTTGGTCTTTTGTTTTTTCCGGTTGAAGCTACTGTATGTGACACGTTTCGGACTGAGGGATTGCTCTCCAGCCAAACGGGTCTTAGACAGAAACGAGGATGTTGCGATTCTTGCGTTAACTGACTCATTTGTTGACAGGGGTGTGCGTTATATCAACCCACAAATTAGGAGATCTACAGCACAATACTGTAAGAAGAACCAAAGTAAATCCTTCAAGTAAAAAGATGGACCTCATGATAGTGGAGACTTCTGTCGAAGTTGCGAAGTTGACTATCACTCCACTGAAGGATTTCGTTCAGAACCTGCGCGTGATGCGGCCTTCCTTGTCACGGTAGTCAGGACTTGTTTCTGCTTCTCGAAAGTTAGGTTAGGATTTGATTATTTATTGACCGCGTTTACAATGGTTCTTTGATGTCGGTTTCAGATACTTCAAAACACTATTGATTGCGTCGTAGTACCGGAGTACAACCGCGCCTATGATTGGCTCCTAGAACTTCGTGACTGATTAAAATCCCGTCAATGAATTCCACCAGTACTCGGGAGATTAAAAGTATATTAGCTGACATGTTCTACTGGACGTTAACTTCTTTGATCCGGAGTGATACTGTGAAAATATCTAAGTCTAACAGAAATGAACTATCGTCCGTAGCTGAAGCAGTTGTGGTCAGTTTGACGAAGTCCTTCGTTAACAACTGGTCGCATACGACTAGCGACAAGAAGTGATCGTCCAGCAATTGTGGGGTGAAACCGTCAGCGAACAGTACCGTCTCTGGGGGCTTAGCTGGGGAAAACCAACAACAAACATCCCGTCTGGGGAACACCTTCGAATGTAAGTATGGAGATGCGTGGTTTTCAATAATTAGTCAGTGGTGTTCGTTCCTGTTTCTGCGCACACCAGTCATTGTTAAGTTCATTGTTAAGTTGAAACCATTGTCACACTGATCAAACCGATTGTCTTTTGAAAAGGAGACCGGAGTTTACATTACAACCATATCGAACAAATAGGAAACATATGTCTAACACTTCTTCCGAAACGAGCTCTCTGGAAGGTCTATGGAAGGCAAGGAAGCTACAATCATCGATGAGTGATGTTCAACTTGAAAATGCCCAATTTCGGGATTACTTTCAAAATTCGAATGATTTCGGTTTTGGACCAATTTCTGGTTAAAATTACATAGTTAACCCCAGGGAGAAGCACCTAATGAAATAAATGCACTGAGTTACCGGGCACGAAAACCACTAACTGTCGACCTTCAGGTGAACGTTAGTTGGAAAGTCACACGATGGAATTACAAGGGTAAAAGCACCACATGACTGTTTGAACACAGACAGTCCCTAGTGATCCTCATAATCAAATCGTACCCAGTTTTGCGATCCAGTATCATCACTGGTTTAATAACTAGTCAATGATTATTAATCATGATTATTAGTTCCATATACTGTTACATAGAGCAAGTTTGGGACAGTTCGGATGAATTCCCCCCTGTGTAGTTGAACACAGATGTATGCACTGCCATGGTTATCAAATTTGTCTTAGTTTGCTCATCCCGATAACGAACAATGAGCTTCTCAGACAGTTAATAGTTTCTAGAGATCTATCAGGCTAAACGTTCACTTGTTGGCTGTTGCCAACGGGTATAATGTCAGACAGTACAGTTCAGTTTGTTTGTCTCATCATTTGTCACTGATCTACAACATATATTTCTAGGTCCGCTGCAACTGCTTTTGTACATATATCATTAAGTGTGAATTCATGTAGTGAGGTTGAAATCGCATTGTGATGGGACTGTCAGTGTGAACATTACCCACAAATGATCGCAGCTGTTACATTCCCATAGACATTCCAGTTGACCCTTTTCGAAAAGAAACACTAGACCCTAGTATCACTCTCATTAGGGCTCGTCAGTAGTGCATATCCACACCACGGTCGGAACGAGAACTCCGGCCACGCATCTCCTGAGGCAAGTGTGTTGACCATTGCGCCACTGAGCTCACATCAAGCACGACTCATTCTTGATATGTGAACGCTAGGTCACATTTGCTTGTGAGTAATGCTTTGATTGCCCGACCATCTCGAGAGGAGACACGGTAACCGCCCTGTTCACTCTAGTCGATGACCCATCGACTAGGACTAATTTGCCAGTTGAAACAACCCAAGTCATTAACTTGTAAAGCGACAGTTTGTTTACAGGTGAATTGTAGCAGATTTTGCAGCAATAGAATTCATGTAAGAAAAGTTGGCTGCCGGTTTTCGTAGATGAAGGCAGCCGTACTAATGAATAACTTTTGTCTATTGAGGCTAAGCAGTGCAACCGAACTTTGCAGTCACTTTCGTCTGGGCTTGCACAGGAGTAAAATTTACTGTCTTCACTGTTAATCTTCAAATGAAAGAGACTAGACATACCTTCATTTCTGTGGTCAGCAAGATTTCTAGACATATCCAACCAAGCGGTTGAATTTTGGTCACCCCGGGGCGACAGACTTGTTAAAGTGACTAACTCCAGTGACAAGTGGTAATTAGACGGTAGTATGGCAGTAAGTGAAACGAATCTGTCAATACCTCATTAAATACACTTAGTTCCGCAAAAATTTAAGCCACAGTGCCGGTAGTCTAATTGGTTTGGAGTCATTTGGAGAAATAAAGTGAATTAGTGACCGACTCACCATAATAGGCAAAAAAAGAAAACGTTAAACAGCGAAATTTCTTTCTTTAAAAACAAAACTTGAAAACATTTAAACTAACACTAAATTGGGCAATTTCCTTGTACGGATTCACAAAAATATAACCCCTTACAATCAGTCGTTTTTGACGTTCTTGGGAATGTATGCAAACAGGATGGGAAAAACGACTTCGTTCAATAGATGTGGTGTTCAAAAACCTCGTCAATTATGGTGTACACAAACCCCTAGACGACAAATAGAAATCGGAAGTGAGGAATAGCTCGAACATTCAAACAGAGCGACTAGGATTTAGGTGAGCGCTTTGAACACACAGTTCAAGGGCCTTTTCAGTGGAAACATGTGATTTCAAAATACAATGACGAGCTTCCGTGTGACGGCAGCACAGTGGACAGTATTTTACTAACTTAAATCGTAACCTACAGATACTCACGCAAGACAGAACGAATTAATTACAATACCTTTAAAGAAAGGAAGACTACAGATGCAAAGCCTGGTCATCCTCAAAACGGATAGCCACTATCCCCTCAGTGATCAACTAGGCTCTAACTAGTTACCAATCACATACATAATCGGTTTGGGACAGTCATCTGGTAGTTGTCCACCGACATTCACAGTAACAAGTAACTTAGACTTGAGCGTAAAAAGTAATTAGATTCGAAGAACAGTTTGAAATATGATTTGGTTTTGTTAGCAAAAAGAACCGTGAAATCTGTCAAAGTCATCATTTTGAAATCGTTATTTGAAAGCACTCTGAACGTAATTTCATTGAACCAATTTCCCAATTAATTACAGAAGACACCAAAAGTTCCGTGCGGGAGTTTTTATCTACCGTTATGGTGTGTTTTATGATCTCGGTTGTAAACACACGGAAGTATCTAATGCTCTGCGGTGTTCTTTATTCAATGGTATCGTGTTTTCTTTAGAAACTTACATATAATGTAACGTTAATCATTGGCCTATTCTGTGAACGTATCGATAGATTTGAGCAATTGCACTGTCTAGCACAGTTCTAACGGAAATGTGGACGCACCCATTTTACCGATCTAGTGTCTAATTCAGGTCCACTGAATTAAGCTCTGTTGACTATATAGGGAAAATCTCAAGTAAACTTTCATATAGTTTTTTCAGTAATTTGACGGTGATGATTTCATAACCCAGGGGTGCAAAGGTTGTCACTGGAGTCGTCGGGAATTCTGAACTGTATACATTGTAAATACTGTGAGCTCCTTTGACTGTTTTCACTAATTTCTAAACGCTTTCTGGTTTGTAATATGGGGTTTCAGTTTAACACAATTTATCTACTTGACTTTTGCGATAACTTGTTGAATGATGTCCATTTTTGCAACAATGACGAGTTTCCGTCCAACATGGAGGGAGGAATTAATCTTGTTGCTGTCAGTCCTTTGCACGGGTTCGCAAATTTTATGAGGTGTACGGAAATATAACAGTTTTTGTTCGTTGTGTAGCAATCAGTACAGCGGTTGTGTGAGCGTTTGAACCAGCAGTATACTTCCGGTAGGAGCAAAAACATTTTGAACTGTCAGTAACGAAAATCATTGTGAGTTAACATTAAAGAAACAAACGTTTGAAAACCACCTGTAGATGTGGAATGTACTGGGGATCATCCTGACAAAGATGTGACTCCAACCCATTTCGCTGCAATGCTGTGTTGCTATTGATCACAATTTTCGTTGTGGTCGGAGCAAATCAACCACCCTGTAAACAAGGAATTATAATTATGCCTTCAGTAAACTTGTCTTTTGTAGGCAGTTCGAACGAATTTGTTTGACAACTGCAAACTGTATTCACGCGCGTTTACAATTGTAGCCATCTTATACCAACGGAACTGTGGTGGCCATGGGAAGATTAGATGAGGACTACGGAAAAGTGTTTGTAGACTGAAATGGAAATATTTCGTTAGCTGACAGATACATCTTGGAATGTGCAATCCGCTTGTCAGCTAACAATTTCTTCGAAGCTGTGATTACACGTCATACACCTATGACAGGATGACATCTGTAAGTGGCTGCTGAAAGGTGTGGCGATTCATCGATAACATACACATATGTCAGCTTGGAATTCAAAACTCTTGGCAGAAATGTGGGGCAAAACTTTTTGGATTTTTTTCCCAAAATAGCTTTGTTATGATGTGTCGATGGAATTCACGTTAGAACCAATTGCAAGCGTTCGTAGGAGAAGCCAGCCGTGCTAAGAAGAAACTGGACTCGGACCGCTGACATCAACACTGGGAGTGTGAATGTTTCTCCTGTCACCCGTTTGGATCTAACGTAGAACAGCACGTTCTCCTTCGGATTGTTTCAAGGATTCATTGTTTCTTCGACTGTTTTTATTTTAAGGAAATCAGCACTGAAATTTCTCTTGCTTTTAGAACTTGGATTCGTGGTAACCGTTTGTTGATTTCTGACCTGTTTAAGGCTGATAACGTGCATGGTGATCGATTGGTTGCATGATTTTTGCCAATGAGATAAACATCATTCGTCACTTTGAGTGTTAGTAACCTTATGTGGATTGAGGAAGAAGCTGCAATTCAGAGTATGAAATCAACCACAATCCTGTTGCAGACTCAGCTACTAGCCCTAAGGATGACACATTCCATGAGTCTATTTAGGTCGACAATGACCTGTACCATTGATAACCAGGTATTTTCCATAAGGCCCATTTTAAATTACATATATATCCAGATTTGCTGTTCTTTCCCACTTATTAGGTATCGACGAGTCGTTAGTAGATTGTGAGCAACTAATAATTTTACCCGCCTTATACCACAGGAAGATCGTTCCTGTGCTACAGTGAATGGGCGTACTCATTTAGATGGTACAGTTTGTGTAACTCGGAAGTAACGCCACGTCATTCCATATAGGTCTTAAGTTTGGAGAACGGAAACAAATGACATCAGAAAACGCATTGGGCAAACTTCGATTCTCTGTAAAACCGTACTAGCGGAATGAATCAATACTCATTTTATACGTTGCTGAAAATTATCTCTAGTTTTACAACAACCACTTCTGAGTTCCCTATCCCCTTGATAACTGCTCACTACTAATCTAAGTAAATAACCTGTTTCCATCCAGTCAGTTTTTTAAACAAAATAAGACTAGCCATTTTGATTATCGTTAAGTTTTTCCTAGAACTATGTGCTGGTGTCTGAATTTGATTTCTGGCTTTCCGCACAGGTGTACGACAGAAAGGAGCTACAACCTCAACCGTTTAGCTCTCCCCCTACGACCTGGCAGCAAACGGCGACAGACGTTGATGTAACTGATAACCTGCTGCCGCCCCACTGATTCACCCCACTACTGTGTCCGAGCACGGGAGCAAATGGGCCGTGACCGAATTAGACCGATCGGATTGACAGGTTAGCCGGTAACATTCTCAGAAGGGCACAACCATCAGGTCCAGAAATAAGATGAGTTCACATTACAGGCAGCCCTCACTTTAACGGTCCGAACGCACAGGTACATAGATCTAATCTTCTGGATTAACTAGACAATGCTGGAACGCACTAAACTGTAGAATGACTCGCCTCACACGCGCGCACGGGCGATTGTTAGTAACTAAACGACTACAAACCCTCTTCCTCGATGAACATCTAGGAAAGCTAGGCATACTCACTTTGTTCACTAGGTCGACATAAAGAACGAACCCCCCTTCTCCGTCTTTGCAAGTTTTGTTGAAGTTGCTGCACTATATGCTGCACACCTTCCCAGTGGGTACTTACACAAAGTGATTTGACATTCTGTCGAATGTCCGCTTATAATGTGTAAAATTGGTAACAGATGTGCTCAAGCTCTCGTGGATCGATTCGGTGAATGCTTAATCGAACTCAGTATGGTTAGAGTAGGTGGTTTTGGCTTGTGAAGCGACAGCCGAAACACGGTCTACACGTTTAGTACTCCCGGTTTTAAATCAGTCACTCACTCTCAAAGTTTTCAGAAGCAGTCCGCTTTAACTACCACTAGTCGTTTAGTAAATGTGAACTATCTTGCAGCTGAAACGGCTGTCATCCTCCTCATTGATCTCATCTGGTAGTTTTCCATAAAGACACTAATCGTTCTAGTTCACGCCATAAGCTTAGAGGAACGGTCACATTCTGTACCTTAAGGTGTTTCGGGAACAACATCACGTGTTCCGATAACACTATCGAGCAATCCTGTAACAAGTTACAAAATACCGGAGAGCTTTTCTGACATTCCCCTGTATCTACAAACAGGTCCAAACTAGATGTGTTGCCCTAACGTATGAGGACAAAGAGTAGAAAAGGAACTGTCGCAGTTCAGTCTCAGCGCTTTGTGAAGAGAATTCCTGTTGGGCCTCCCAATCTATTTGGGGCAGTACAAGTTGACTATGCGTTACTGCAGCCTGATTTTGTTTACAAACATCCGCTGAAGAGGAGAAAATGAAACAGCTGACACTGTTTTGGTTCAAGCTCATTTGGAATGTATAGACTTGAACCAACAAAAATCACTCTGATGCCAGGATGAACAGTGTGAACGTAACATATCAAGTACCTAAGTTCGTGTTCTATATGATACAGTACGCAATAGTGTGTAAGTTTCGAACAGCGCCCGCTGAAAAGTGGTATTCAGTAGCCGTTGCTACTCAGAATCTCAGAGGACAAACAGAGAGCAATAAAACGAGAAGCATTGGGCAAATATCGTTGGATTGGGCAAGAAATGTACCTAGGAAGTCTTGTCTTCAGCGTACAACATTGGCGTTGGTGGACTCTAGCGCGAAACGTTTGACAACTTCTGCTTGAGCAGTCAGGGCTCTAGATTATTTGGTGGATTCCGTAAGACAAAGTGAACTGGACAGGTTACTGGGTACGAATATGAAGTTTATGAGTTTCAGGCGATGTATGGTAGTTCAGCTGGTACAGCACTTCCAGCGTTTGGACTTGCTGTTTCTGTAGTTTATTTGAGTCCAGCCGAAGTGCAGATTTTCCCCCGGCTAGCACCTATTCGGAATAACCTTTAAAGTGACTGTGTATTCATAGTTTGAAAACAAATTGTGATGGTATTTATTGATGAGTTTTTATTTCCGAGATTAAGTAAAAGCGTTACAAATTTGGTAACACTTAAAGACTGAAAAAGGTCAATCAATACACTAATCCGAAGGCACCGAAAAACAGGTGAAGAGTACAAAACTGTAAAAACATTATGTTTGAGTTACTGTTTCTGGTAGATTGAGGAGATATGTGGAGATGAAGAAGGAAGTATAATTCGCACGATCACTTAGGTAAGTTACTTGTAAGCTCCATTTATGTTTGAAAAAAGTTGGTCGAATAAATATTTACAGCACCTTTTAAAGATTGGTCGGTGACTTAGATAGCACCTCATCCAGCTGCTGATGCATCCATTAAATCACCTCAAGGAACCGGAACTATCGCTTCTAGTTACAGCACCTTTCATCATTGTGGATTTGACGATCCATGCAACTTAAATTTCAGGTAATTACTTAATGGCTTGGGTGACTGTCTATACAATTTCATGACCTATGTGTAGCTCGTGACTGGCAGCTGCGGACCTCCTAGAAGTGACTTTCATTTCAAGATTATTTACGGGGCGTTTCAAAGCAAGCTTTCCATGTTTACTCTTTTCAGCCATGAACTCTCACGCAGTGTAGCTATGAGTCCTATTGCCTGGTAACCTGTCCTTTGGTTGTACAAAGACTGAACGCAGTCCCATTGCTTTTGAGTCAGAATAATTCATGCTGTTGAACATCGGACTAGAAATCCGTTTTGAGCAATATTGTCTTTTATTGTTTTGCCAGGCAGCATGGATTAGGACGGGATTCGAACCAGTAGTGTTCTTGTTAACAAATACACATATTCACTTGTCCATAGAATTTGCGATTGTCAGTGGTGTAGATTTAAATCGACCATCATAGGTGTCTGACCACGCTAATGGACTGCTGACGAATCATATCAAGAGTGTCAAATATGTTGGCAGTTCGTAGTTTGCTCAACTAGTTTGTCAAGACAGACTATTCGTAAAAACAATACTGTGGTCACAGAACCTTGTGGCCTGCTTCAAAATAAAACCCTAGAGAAAACCGACTGAAGCTTATTTAGCGTGTTAACAAATTTTCGTTTCACTTACATAAAAAAACGATACTTTCCAGGCATTTCACCTAACCATATCGAATTGGTATGTTTTAAGTTACTCAGAAATTTTTCTGTGAATCGGCCATTAGGCATATTGAAAGCGATGACAACTCTCTGGTTTATTGCTGTATATCTTCAAGACCTAGGTTGTAGCACTGTTTTTTTATTATTAAGTGAATAACACAATTGCAGTGATAGTAACTGGAGGTAGATTAAAATTCATCGTCTATATGGTTTCCGTTGGAGTTAGCATTTGTTCGGTCATCGAGTCTGTGAGTAACGTATGGAACGTGTAACATTAGCATTGTGTGAGGCAGTAGAGTACAACAAACCCAGAGGGAAGAAGCACCACAACAGACAAGCAGGAGAAAACAACACAAAGGAATTTAAGTATAAAAGACTTAGTAAATCACGATAAAAAAAATTGTGTAACCGAGCAAAAATTCAACACTGGCACCGGCGATACAGTAGGAGTGACCAGTTGGGACACAAATATAGCGATTGTAGAAGGCTGATTTCAGAGTGTACAGAGTAAAACCGCAATACCACTTGTGGTCACTCTGAGTTCAGTCTGATGGTCCGAGGTGAACCAGGTGGAGTTTTGACAATCACAAAAGACTTGGTGTGTTACGATCCGCCAAGGTGAAGACATACAGACCTCCCTTCGTGTATTCAGTGGCTCGACGAGGACCAGTAATACTTAGTTCGAATCGCGAGAAGTCCCTGTTCACAGAAACGAGAGGGTATTGAACAGAAGTAGAGCACATTTTTAGTTGGCTCCCTGACGGCTAGACACAGACGAAAATTGGTGGGGTGTCCGTAGACGTGGACTTCAAGAAGTATATGGTAATAAGAGTGAAAATTTTGTGGACCGAATCTCATGTTTACACTCACCTGAGTTATATACGATTAAAAGTCTCTTGAAAAATTGCAAGACAAACGTGTAATTCCTTGTTCATTAGAGAATCTGTTGGAACCGGCAGGTTTTCCGCAATGCGGTTAGTACGGTTTGGTCACTGAACTGCGACGAGTGATAAGAGATGGGTGAGAATTTTACGAAGTGGAACGTCCCATAATTGCATTAGGGTTTGAGTGGGGTAAACGATGTTTGGCGATCTATGCGTCGCCAACCGTAGTTTGCTCGGCGGTAAGTTTCGATTATTCTCTGTAGGCTGTCACGAATATGATTTGCTTACCTTTATTAATTGCATTCTCCAGTGAATACGATGAGTCAGTCACACAGGAGCATCCAGACAGAGTGAAGCTAGATCGTCAACATCGTTCTGTAAGTAATCGACAGCCAGCCTAATTCTATCACATTCTGACGCTCGAAATTGCCATTTTGGTTTCATCCAACTGTTCGCCGTATGTAAATATGTATAAGCCAAATGGTGAACCATTGTTAAGTTTCTTGATGCACTGCAGTCTGTGTGCCCTGTAAGGGATTCAGGGAAGTTGGAAAATACGCATCAACGAGATATCCATTCAGTAGTGCATACCGGCTGTCACACTTTGGTGCTTCGTGAGTGTCAATTTATGAATTTATGATAATTGAAAGTTGTGCAGCAATCAGTTGTTTCTTCAATCGGACGACTGAGAACAAAATATAGGATATAGAGGAAAAAAGTGACAAAAGTGAGCTAAGAATCAGGGCACAAATAGCACCTTTTAGTTCATTTCGGGGAACAACGGCAGGAACTGTTATTTGACCATTCAACCACTATGTTGATATGAGGCTCGATGTGCAATATGCCTGCTATTCTTTTTCGGTGGGTTATTTAACTACTAACGAGTAGCATATCGCTCATGGAAAAATTGTGCCCATCGCCGTGTTCGGAAGATTCTTGTGCTAACAGCACTATCAACCTCAAAACTGGATTAAAGCCAATTTAACATTCATTGCCTAGAATCTACTAAGTCCATCAAGCCAGAACTCTGCAGTAATGTCAACTGTGCAACAACATCATCAGTGATGATGTCACCTCGCTTGGTGATGAGACCTTTGCAACCTAAATGCCAAGCTCGGCGAACATATCAATACCAGAAAGGACATACTCCCGATATTATGTCTTCAAGTTGATACAATTACATGAACCGGCAATAAAGTTGGATCCAGATATTGTAGTGGATCTAGACAGTATATGAAAACTCAGGTGTGAATAGGAAGTCGAAATCTGATGGAAAGGAAAACAAATAAGTCACAATATTTCGTGGAGGCACGTTGGTTTGGTGTTCCACCACACCAAATGAGGATTCTCCACTGATACTACTTGTCGTGCGTCTCCCAGATGGTCTCGATGTCACAACCGAGATAATTCCAACGACAGATAAGTGAATAAATTTGCCGGACTAAACGGTTGATTCCGCTGAATTCTAACTCTTCCACAGATTTGTGCGCCACCGACCCTGAACGCGAACAGCAAGCAGAACTCGCGAACTCGGAAGTGCAATATTTAAATTATTGATTACTCAATGTGTCAATTAACCTCGTTCAAACATCATGTGTACATGCGAGGTTGAAGAAGATGAAAAGGCATGAAAAACAATAAAAAACATGAAGTAGAAAATAGTGTACAAGACGCTACAACATCCATCAGATATATGACAGAGAAACTAGGCTAATTGTGATGGGTACTCAGGTCGGAGGTGCGAGTTTTCGAACGCTCAGCCGAATACCTCAACGCGGGGGAGGTACGTTCAAAAGCCTGCCGCGATCGGATCAAGAACAACGTGCGCGACCGGATGAGTCATCGCTCGACTGGATCGGAGGCGTAGTTTTTCCAACATTTAGAGGAACATCTCGACACGATGTTGGGATACGGTCAAGGCCAACATTGGGTGGATGGCGGACAGCACGAGCAGCCGGTCGAGCCATCGCGCAACGAAATCGGACAAACAGACGAGGAATGGCAAGCGGAAAACCCTCCCGATAGAAGGCGCCGATCACACACGTAAACCGGTTAGAAGTGCACACGACGTGTGAACGGAAACCGGGGGGTGTTGTGGGTTGGAATTATGACTCATAAACGAGAGAGCGCGCGTTGCATGTGACTGGCGATTTGGACAATAAAGATTGTGCTTTATTGGACGCCTTTTCGCTACATAATGACCGATCGATTTGCGGTGGCTTGTTCGACCTGTTATTTTCCACTCGTCCATTGGTTGAATGAACAGCACAGATCGGTCATTGATTCGTTGGGTTTGAGGTCACGGTAGGCACAACGTTTGAACAGATCGTTTTTGATGACCTAATATTCGGTCACAGCGTTATTCCGATAGTTTCTATGGTACACAGTATTCCCGTTCGGATGGCTCCCAAGAGGTTGTTCGGCACGTAGCAAATCATCCCAAACCCTTGGCCACTGTTCACGTGGTGTTCACTGCTGACTAGACTAGCGGAAACAGCGCTGTCGACTGACACTGTTTCAGTGTGCTCAAGCCAAGTAAGACGGTGTTCCAGAATTACGTTCGGAAGTTGTCTTGATACTCCGCAGGAACAAGTAAAACAGTGAACGCACAGATCTGTTCTGAAATGCCAGCCTATCTTCGTTACAAATTCATAGAACTGGGGACGTAGTGAACTGGATGCAGAGTTCAGTTGAACTATAAATTGTGCTGTTCGTCCGGCTCAAGCTAGTTGTTAACTTTATTGTAATGTTGACACCTTTCTGCGACACCCAAATAAGCACGGGCTCTTTTCTTGCATCTTGCACTTCGGGCTTAGTTCACGCTGTGGTAAGGTTTCTGACAATAAATCGTTGTGAGTGGCCCTTATAATTCAGAAAGTTTCCTGTAAATTTGTGAACACTCTGGCGCATCCGTAGAATACAGTCACTGCATGCTGTCTGTCCAACAAGCCATGATGTCCCAATTCTGTTTTGAGAGCAAGAAACTGAAAGTTCATGTATCTAGCTTATCACTTGCCAGGTACCTCAGTAAATGCTATCCGAACGGGAATACTGTGTACCATAGAAACTATCGGAATAACGCTGTGACCGAATATTAGGTCATCAAAAACGATCTGTTCAAACGTTGTGCCTACCGTGACCTCAAACCCAACGAATCAATGACCGATCTGTGCTGTTCATTCAACCAATGGACGAGTGGAAAATAGCAGTCAGATAAAGCCACCACCAATCGATCGGTCATTAGCCTAGTTTCTCTGTCATAAATCTGATGGATGTCTGGATCCAACTTTATTGCCGGTTTTTGTAATTGTACCAGAATGAACACTTCTTATCGGAAACACTCTTCCACCGATGTGTCTTAATTCGGTTGAAGTAGCGAACACTTAGACGTCTGAACTTGTGTGGAAACGTTAAAGTTAATTAGCAGCATGTCTGACTGTGCACGATTTTATCGCATTACATCTAAAAATGGAATTTGTTCATCTTTTAACCGTACGCTTAGGCTTGTTGACAAAATTGATGAAAGGTGTGAAAAACGACGACTTATTTAAACATTGCTCGACTGTTGCCAGTCGAAAAATACCGTTCATACTATAGGGTTAAATTAGCCAAAATAACAATTAACTAGTTTTTAGTTGGATCCTGTACACCATACATGTAACAAACCGCTCGTAAATGTACACTCGGTAGTTAAAGTCCGGGGTAGCATGGAAAGCAATCCTAATGCAGTTGAATGTTGAATAATCAGCGCGGTAACCGAAATCTATGGAAAGCAATTATCAGCCTGTAGAATTCCTCAAGGAACAAAGTTGGAAAGGCAGAGAGAGAGAGAGAGTACGAAAGGGCTGACACGCAGTCAGTAAGAGTTGAACAATGTAACGACTAGCGACTTGTATTGATGTATAGTTTCAGAGACATATTAAGGAATTAGCAGGGAAATTACTGTCTCCTGGTAAGGTGGTAAGTGGAAATGATGTGCGACAATGTTAACACATAAAACATGGAAGGTGTGAGTATTTTGTATTTACTCGATAATATCAGATTTACATTACCAAGAGACATTTCATACCTAGGCCAATTATGGGAAGCAACCACTCAGTTGGTGAGTTAGGACAAGTCACCCAACCCCCGGTAATTTCAGATTCACCAGTAGCTACTTCCAAACTCACAAGACAATTTTGAGTCGATTGATAGTCGATGGCCATGGCAAACCGTGTGGATCGTGAAGTATGGTATCTTGTTAGGACTATGATTGTATAATATGGATCTATAACACGTCCCGTTGACAAGTCAAGTCAAGTGTTTGTGAACGATGGTTGTTTGTGTGCTGCAGTGACATTGCTATTCTTAGGTGGTATAAACTTTTACACCCTCTTCGGCAAATAATACTTCACTCTTGAGGACATGCATCTCTCGGTTACTGACTAAGGAAGTTCCTCCATAATGACGCACTAGGAAAAGCACGTGTTCAATCTAGTTTAAAATGAACACAAGTGTAGTTAGTAAAGAATAAGAATAAACAAGAAACAAGAAACCTATTTAATGCAGGAGTTACATGTCGATTTTAACCGATAAGCAGAAAGACAAGAGTTTAGACCTTTGTAAATTTGCAACGATGTGAATAAAAATAACTGCACAGATTAATCGCTTACACCAGGATCAGATTTAGACCATAGTCGGCTGAACAGAAACTGCGCAAACTATATAAAGCATAGCAGTGTGAAGAATAGGGAGTGCTTTCAGTGTTTTACCAATTGGCCAGTTAGAACACAGTGAATATGAAAACCGTTATAAAAGCTAACTTTAAAAAAAGGACCACAAAAGAGCTGTTGGATTTTGCAGTTATCTACAGTTGCACAACAGCTGTTCCCTTCCAAGATTCTAGGTGATTTCATTCTAGGGGTTCCATTGATCACAGGAGTATCCTCTAGTTACAGAACTCAAGGTTGCCAAACCCATTACACGATCCCCAACGTCGTTTGGATCATTTAAACTTAATTATTATCGTGGGCTCCTAACCGAACGCAGAAATAAAATTCAGTTTGGTTGGAGTTCACTTCTGCTTAAAAATCACAATGCATGTTGTTGTTTTGAGGTCTACAGTGATACCCTAAACTAGATTGGTCGACATTAAACAAAAAGAGTCTACTTTGAGATAGAAAATTTTGATTGCAGCAAAGGACCTAGTTTAGTTAATTTAATCTTATTTTTGTTCTACAAAACACACTTCAATCGATTTTACATAGGCGTAAAAAATAACACACTATCTGCACGCATTTTCGCACCCAGAAACCGCCGCGCTATGAACCAATGGTACCACAAGGCTTCACAAAGAATTGACGCTCTTATGAATTGTGAAATTTTTGGCATCAGGCTCCTTCATCAATGAAAAAACGTCTGCAAATTAAACACGATAAACGTTTTTGGCTTGAAATGGACCCAGCTCGTCAAGGGCAGTACGGTAATTCTTTTAGACCGAAAACATTTTTTGAAGCACATTTTGTTGGGTCAGTTACTAAAATCCGTTTGTAAAGATTCTTCGTATATAAAAGAGAAATCAAACGATTACTAAGTTTACTGGTTCACACTCTTTTCAGTAGTGGTTTTGCTGTACAACTCATATAAAGCCTAAGCCCACCACAATAAGCGATTCTTTTCATGTATAATCACTTCTAAATATGACTGCACGCAAGGTAACCGATATTTGTTTTCAAAAGCTGTTCATACGCTGATGACTATCCAAGTACCGATTCCCCAGTATCAACTGGTAGCCATTCCGCCGGAGAACAGAAAAATGCAAACCATGCATAATCAAGTCTTACGGGCATCTAAGAGAGTGAGTTAATTGGACGCTGTTCTCCGGACTATCATCTTCTTTCTCAGATTGTCTTTATTCTTTTACTCCTAGATCATGATTATAAAGTTGACGTGTTAGTCGAGTGTTTTTAGGTTTGAATAAAATTTAGTCAGCTTTTTCCAAATTCATGCAACATATTCGTAAGACAACCTGATCGTAAGTACATTGTGGAACACCAACAAACGTTGGATAATGCCATTATGATTGGTTCTATCTTTTTTTAAATCTCAAGCATGAACTTCAGCATATGGTCTTTCATCACTGCGTAATGATCATATGTTTTTTGCAGTAACCTATAACCGAGGATCACCCGATGGTACGTTCCACCTTGAGAGGTTCATAATACTCCATTGTATTAAGAACAATTTTATTGAGTGCTTGCTCATTCTGACGTTTCTGACAGAGTGGTTTTGTCTCACTCACAGTGTCAGTTTCATATCAGTCGGATTTCATGGGATGTAAATGCTCTACTCCCACGAAGATATGCCTCAATTGAGGAGAGTTTTGGGCTTCTCATAAGGAGTTTCCAGTTGAGGGGGGGAGTCCTCTGCTAGCCACAATCCAAGCTGAACTAAACCATTTAGATGTTGATCTGACCAAGTGATGTTTGGTTGCATTTCACCTCCCCTTGTCTAGAATTTTACCTCTCGAACGGTGTTCGTTGTGTGGTCTTTTCAATAGGACGCTTGTAATTATAGCTACATAGCTCAAGTACATTCTCACATTTTTTTAAAACTGTCTCTGTATGGTTGACAGCTCAAACCGGTTATGGATTGCCACTCATTAAGGAAGAAATATCAGGTTGTATTTTGCTTACCGTTTCTCTAGTCCATATGGAACAGTTGACTTGAATTAGCTACATGAGACTTTCTGCTTCAGGTGAGAAAACGTGAGTTGCAGAAGTAAGTGGAGATGCGTGTTCAAACTTGTCAGTCGCCCATATTTACAGGGGTGTGATAAAAACATCGTTCACAGAGTGCACGGTATTCAGTGTGCTAGCTTTGCGAGCATACCGCCCACCTACCGTCCGACGTGTGGCGTGACTGGACGATGTCAAGATGATAGAGACTGATGAATGGCCTAAAACGCACAAATAAACTAACTGGTTTGCTGACCGTAGCTGAGAGAAGTTGGGGTTGGAAGATGTTGCAATTCGAATTTTCCATATTGCCCTAAATTATGTCTAACTTTTACAATCTCGTTGGAAAGACTGTATTACGCGACAGAACGTTGTCCCAACTCCGGCTGGCAAATACCTCCTCTTCCAGTAGTTCAGGGTTGTCAACGGAAGAGTCAACCTTAAGCTGAATAGTATTGAGCTGGTATACTGAGTAAGCAGATCTCGTTTCAACTTCTGCTTCTAGTAATTCGCATTTAGGTGTAAGTGTTGTGATAAGTCAGCATTCGGATGCGTTGTTTGGTTATTTTCTGCTGACATCTCAAAGGGACTTGTCGACTAGTTATGATGCCTACCACAGCTGCAGCCGGATAGGAATATGTTGATTCACTTTACCAAGGTAGAGTGGGAAGTCTTTATGTTCGCTTGCACGCTTGTTCAATCCGTTGTAACCTGAAGCAGTAAGCCGACAGAACTGAATGATCGATATGGTCAAGCGAGGATTGTTTACTGAAGTTTGCTGTTTACCGATCAGCTGCGAAAAGTTTGGTTGATTTGACATGCACACTGGTCACAACTGAGGGCAAATTTTTCATTTTGGAAATTTTTTAGTCAGTCTCTCTCGAAAAGGAAAAACGGATTAGAATTTTTCCCTGGATGGAGCTCATCACTAATTCACATCAGTATCACGACCGGAATTGAAACGCTGGTAATCTTTGTTGCAGCAACTATGTTAACGACTACGACATATGTTCCACTTGGTCTCCTACTGAGACCATCGGACAATCTGAGAACTACTCACGAACTTATGTAGCTTAGCGTTGAGGTATGATAATTCGGTTCAGCCCAACGTTATTTTATTATCGCAATGGTCAATACCGATGCTTTGTGAGGTCATGCTCAAAAACTCAAGCCCCATTAGTAGCACGAGTGTGCACTACTGATATTTTCTAGCAGAGGCGAAATTTTAGTCTGGTGCTTTTTCCGAAAGAGACTGACTGGAGAGTCTCTATGAATGTAACAGATGCGTCCGACTATGAGTGATGTTTAGTTTTGTGCCTATGTAATTCTAAACTATTTCACACAATTTCGTTGTGCTGATAGGAAGATTGAGGTGAATTTCATACCATGTGGATTTTTTAACATGTAGGTGGCTGTCTTGTTCGAGACATCGACATGAGTCATGCTGTTAATAGAATGCCACGGCAATGATACATGCTACGGACGTGTTCCAATGAGTCCAGTGCTTCTTTTCGAAGGAGGCTGACTGGAAAGTTCCTTCGAGTGCGAGGGCTGCGAACAAATGCGAGTCACTTTCAACTTAAAATTGATCAAAGCCCTGACTACTCATCAGTAATCTAAAATATCGCCTAGCAGGTTTAATATAAGTGATTTCGACCTGTCTCGGAATTCCTAATCGCTGGGTTGTCGAATGGATCCAACAGGACAGTTACTGTGTCTCCTTTTGTTACGATCATTACTCGCAAGCTTAAGTGGTTTGATGTTCACATATGACAATTCGATCGTGCTTAATATCAGGCCAATGGTGCAGTGGTCAGCACGGCTGTCTCGTGAAAGCGTGGCCGGAGTTCAAATCCCGGCCGTAGCAAGGATATGCACCACTGGCGAGCTCTAGTGAGAGCGAAACTTGAGTCTAGTGCTTCTTTTCGAAAGAGGCTGGCTGGAAAGTCTATCTGAATGCGAATGCTGCGATCAAATATGAGTGACTTTCAACTTGAAATTTAACAAACTGTTTAGACTGGCCTTCTGGCTTTGAAATGGACCTGTTGTCAACTTGTGATGACTAAAAACGTGCAACTGATTTGTACACTCGAAATCTCCTCATTATAACAGAACTCCGCTTCTCAGTTGAGACCCTTTCGTCATTCAGCTTCCCACATGTACCCAGAATCCCCAGAATTCGAAAACTCGTGAACAAGCCCGTTTCCCTTGCGTCATATTCAGACGTAATAGAAACCGAGAACTATGAAATCGGTAGTCAAAAGAGCGCCTACTCCTCCCTTGATTACTGGCTTTTCTTCCGTTGTGTTGTACCTACACGGAACATGACATCGAAGACGAGACTGTTCGCCACCTTTTGGCCTTTGAGCATTTCGCCATTCATCCGGATCGGTGGTTTCCAAGGTCTCCCATTTATCTCCCGTTTGGCTTCTTAAGTGCAACGTCATCATCTCTCTCACTTAACATGCGAGTATTGAAATCAGGACTGACAGATAAACGCATTTTTGGTTGAATTTCTGGGATTTTACATGTTACAAGTTTGATTACATAGCCGTCGCAAGTATAAAAACCCTTCGGTTAGCCTGTTTCGAAATGGGACATCAGGCTCAAGTTTCGCTCTCGTTAAAGCCCATCAGTGATGCGTATTATTTTCCAGACCGGAAGCTGAACACCGGCCCCGTGCCCGTGAAACACGTGTATTAAGTACAGGTGTAGTAACATCACAGTAAGCATAACCTGCTAGCCACACCGAGTGCCAAGGAATCGATCAAAAGTGGTGAGGTTTCGAAGGTTGACCGTTGCCGAAGCCATCAGCATCCGATTGCGTAACCCTGACCTCAGCGCTCAGAAGATGTTCGTGCGGACACTTAACCTCCCCTGGCCCACAATCAATCAAGCCCATGAGTTCGAACAGTGATCACGTAACTGATAACAAACATGTCGTCCTTAACCTAGTCACTTTTTTCATATTTATTGTGTTGTAATTAGCCTGATGATCAAACACAGAAAACAAGTCTTGTTCTCTACTCTGTCGTTCTCATGACTTCAGTGGGTATTTTCGACCGATAAATATGTGATTAGCATCGCAATCAAAATTTAAGGCAAGGTTGCGTATACATCCGGAGATCAATACGGTAACTGAGCTTTGTAAGAGTACACGAATTTGTCAACGACAGACTGAGTCAATTAAAACAAATAGTAGATCGCCATATTCACATTTCAGTCACAGTTCTCACCAATGCCCTATAGGCCCTTACGTGGTCGCCCAGGGGACGATGTCGTTCACTTTGGAAAACAGGGAGCTAGGTGATGCTGTAGACGAATGTTGGTTGTTAAAGGTTTTGTTTGGTAACTTTTGATCCCAAATTTGTTCCTACGAGCCAATAATCAGAATGATAAAAAACAGTTTACCGGGCACTTTTAAGCAATTCTGTTGAAAATCAACAGGTTATTTTGGGAAAATTGTGAACACCCGAAAACTTCTGGCGTTATACTCAGACCATTAAAGCTTAACAGTAATCGGTGTACTGATAAAAGACTAACAAGCAGAAGGGCCAAATCTCATCATCTTCATTGGTTGTTTGAATAGTCAGTGTGATTTAGAATTTCAGTTTGGTACTTTTCATGATCAGTTAGCTGGAAAAGCTCCATCATCAGCCTTGAAAGAAGAAAGACTGGAATACAAGTCAGCTTCTCAATGTTGTCAGTCAATGATTTCTACACAGCAAACAAAACAGCTCTTAACTACGCAACATCTATAGATGCAGTGAACTGTTTGCAAAACAAAACCAGTGTACAATGCTTTCCCGGGCAGATGATGGAACGAGTCGGTTTTCTGCACACAAGTGATTATGTTGCCAGGATGTGCTATGTACTAGTTGAGAGTTTGAAATTCAAGATTGAAACGGAGAAAAACATCACCAATGAAAAAAGTCGATTATACGAAATAAACCAGATGATTATCGACATAGGCATTTTCAGGCGCCTCTGTCTTATTGGGACGGAAATCCCTAGGCTATACTCTCTGTCCAAAATGCGCGATACGAGTCTATCTTTGAAACATGCTTTAGATATGTGTAACTCATCGTACCATGATCTGCTCAAATAGTTTGTTGGTTTTGCATGAACTTATCAGATTGAAACTAACAAACCCTAGTCACCAGGACACGTTTCAGTTCACCAGCGTAATCAAGGACCTGAACATGAGTAGTCAAATAATGCTTTACTCGACGTCTCTTTGCTATTTGCGAACATATCCCTAGAAGAGACAATTGACTATGTAACAACAGACAATTGGGTATCTAAAAGAACGAATTGACAGAAGTGCTGACGCTTTGCGTTAGGAAAGTTCGTTTTCTGTTCACTGGTTAGATCGGCCGACAGACAGATGGAGACTCAATGAGCTTGCCCCTGGGTCTCACTTTAGGCGAGGTTTTTATGAGCAAACTGGAAGATAATCGGTTGAGCGTAACCAGTGAAAAATTCACATTTCATGAATGCAGGGGGAGATGATATTTTGTGTAATCAATGAGGATCCTAACATGGACAGTGTTATAACAGTTCTTAACTCAGTACATTAAGGCAATAGGTCAACCACTGTCAAGCGGCTAAGACCAAATAGATTTTCTGGAAGTTTTCGTAGTAAGCTGAGAAGATAGCCCCATCCAACAAAAGGTGTACAGAAAACAGGTTTAGAGTGGTCAGTAATTTCACTGTTTCAGTTTTGTACTATTAACTCGAAAGCAAATTCTCATGTGATATCTGAGAAGAAGGACATTAAAGATTTGTGTTGTTGACAGTTCACAGGTTGAGTCCTGTTTTCCCCAAAATGCTCGTGTAGAATAGCTGATCGATGAGTTTTATTCAAAAGACAAGGTCGGCGGCCGAGCCGTAACTTAAATCACCTTTTGTGACTGAAAAATGTGCATATATATCAGATTTCCGTTTAAGGGAGATCATGTAACCGGAGTTATCGTAGGAAATCTCCAAAATTCGACCTAAGCCCTAATTCAATCTGCAATTATCATGTCACAACTCAGAGACAGGCGTCCACACCCTACAATCCATTATCGTATGTATTCGTTTGTTTGCACGTATAGACCATTGGTCAATGATTGTACTGTGAATCAATTGTCTGATATTGTGTGGACATCACCCTGTGTGGTTGAACAGCGGTTTGATGCGGTTGCAAGCGCGACTGTTGTTCAGTTGAATGAATTTAGTCACTTTTTTCAGTAGGAAGGATGCTTTCCGGATTGTTCGCCGAATATAAATGAATAGATTACGAATACTGATCCTTGCTTAGGCCATCACTACCCGATTGCATAACCCTGGCCTGTGTTCAGAAAAAGTCCGTGCAGATACCTAACCGTCCTTAGCCCATAATCAATCAAACTCACACGTTAGAACAATCATCAATTTCCTGTCCACAAACACGGAGCTCACAAGCTTTGGTGCCAAAATTTCTTACTTACCTTGGTTACTGTTTTCATATTTATTGTATTGCGATTAGCTTGCTGATCAAACAGGTCATGTTCGCTACTTTGTTGTTCTCGTTAGTATGTGTAATTGTTTTGACGTACCTGGTATAACAAGCCAATCACGCGAGATCTTAACGGATACGTGTACAAGAGTATGGCTATATCAGAAAGCATACACGAAACCTTGATTCCTTTTAGTGCCTTGAAAAGAATGAACAGAAGACAGATTGGGAGATGAAATCATTTTGTACACTGTCATCAATCATAAACCTGCGAGTGGCACGAATGCAAACAAAACGATTAAAAACATAAATCGGAATTGGTCATGAGTGATAGTCACAGATAAACTCGCGGCGAGAAAAGATTGGCAGTCACGTGTTTTTGAACATATAAAACCGACGACTGATCACTAAGGCTTCGATATGTAAGAAAATATGTGAACTGTGAGCATTCATCGGGACCGTAAACGACTCAGTGGTAGGAAAACCCGTTTGCGATGGATGAAGTGGTGTTTCGTCTTCGCCGAATATTGTTCATAAGTGGCTGTGCTCACGCAAACCTAAACTACTGTGAGGTATGGTTTTTCACTTTGGTTTCAATCGCTCTTTCCGTTCTATCGGTATAGTCGCTTCCACAACTGCAATGATACGTCTAAATACAGTGACTAGTAGAAAAAAGGACATCGCTTTCTGACCTGGAGCAGAGGCGATTTAGTCGGTTGTGCGTGAGAATTGGGTCTGTTTCTCTACAATATACCCGCACCACAGTGGCGCCAAAAATCTCTTCAAAAGTGTTGATCAGTATGTGAAATTTGAAAGAGAGATTTATGTAGACGGCATTTTAGAAACTCTCACAATTTCACTTTTTGAAGGAGAATTTTGCAGCATTTTTAGACGAATCGCTTAGAGAAATGATTAGCACGAAGCGTTTCCTAAAATATTGCTTGTTCAGATTATAGTGTAAAGTGCAGCCAGAAGAGCAGACAGGGATTGTGTCCAGAGGCATATTACGGAACATAAGACGGTACTAGAATAACCAAAAGGATGAGGGCACAAAGACAGAGTTACGTTTAAATGTAACTGTCCTCCTTGCTTGTCTGACTGTCCGTTGACTCAGGTTCCTTGTGCACAACGCTGACGTAGCAATTTGAAAGATGAACAAATCAACCGGTTAGTAATTACCAGTTGTAACAGGCAAGCCGAATGTTATGGCACCGTGTGTCCGTTACACTCGTAAAACCACTTTGTGCAAGGTGGAGACACCGGGAGACAGCGTTCCTCAGAAGTAGGGGTTCCAACGACAGTGCTTTAAAAGGAGATAACAGAAACAAGCGTGAGCCGAGAGCCCAGCAAGACATGCAGACGACTTACACAAACGTAAACAGAAATTGTGTCGGCAGCATGTTGCGTTACACACTTCAAATTCCGTCCGTGCGCGCCAATTGGTTCCGACCGCGCGTTACAATAGTATAGCGTAACGCTCTTTAAAACAACCTAAGTACTTTAGACATCAAATACGAAGCAGGAGCAAAAACTCGAAGTTCACGTATTGTTCAGTCCATGTTTGTTTGTCATACAGAAAACGCTCAATAGACTCATCCAAACAATATTGAATAAGGATGTCCACAAAAAGCAAGCCGTTCTGTCGTTCGCATCCAGACGTTATCGAGTGACTTGGACAAACAGTAGTGAAAGCGTGAATTGCTTTCCCCCCAGTTTTCACATATTACATATGATCGACAATCTGTTTGCACAATTTCGGTTCGTATAAGACCGGAAAGAACGTTTGCCCAACGTGTTCCGCAATCACATCACTTATTAAATGGCTCAACAGGCTTCATATGGTTGTGCTATGTGTTTGCTGAAAATCGGTACACAAAAAGTAAAATCCCATATTTCCGTGCAGAGTAAATCGAGTTAATCGACAAGGACTACAAGACGAATGGAGTTACATACGAAGCAGTCGGAGAAAAGAATCGTTTTCAGCAGTGGAACATTTATGAATAAAGAATTGACATCAATATCGTGTTTGTGGTTGCAAGTGTTGTTAATAGATGAAATCAGCTCGGAACGGCTTTCAACATACGCGCAACTACGCGTAACAGGTGGTTTCCATAGAATGGTACAAATTGCAGCCACGTCTAAATTCGAATTTGAGGTGCAGCATATCTAACCAATTCCATTTTAAACAAAACACAAAAACAATGTGATGAGTGGAACCAAATTGTCGAAGTCCGTGTTCATTCATAAGTGGAACAAACACCTTAACACAGTGGCTGACAAAACAATAAATAAATTGTCATTGCCGGTGTTGAAGGTAATTGTTGCATATGTTGAAATTAGACTGAGAAACTGCTTAGTGCGTCCAGAATAGCGGTAACTTATGAGACACTCATTGTTGGGCGATGAGGAAACGAACAGAACTAAACGGAAACCAAAATGTGCTACAAATTGTTAATAACCACACTAATAATGTTAATCGATAGCGGTGATTGGGAATAATTCGCACCACTGTAGCCACGAAAGAGTGTTTAGATGTTGGGTAATGGGAAGTTGGAACATGATTAACATGAAAACAAACATGTGAGCGTAATCTTTTTTTTTCAACAGCGTGTACCAAAACTTGAAACCGATCAAGGTTTATGGAAATTTTTCCATTTGTTCATTTCAGAACGTTACAATCGAGATAATAATGCGATCACCCTTAGTCTGTTTCTCACAATTTAAAAGCTTATTCTAAAGTTTAGTATAACTTTTCCTACCAATATGTTGCAAAATGTTACACCATAGAATCGGCAGCTTCACACGAATTTCGGCACAAACAGACCTGAGCTCGAAATATGATAGCATGTGACAACGGATGTGCATAAGATATGAAATCAGGTTAAGCTGAACAGAAAGATCAACGATTTCACGTACATCTCCTGTTATCAAAAGTGATCTGTCTTAGAGCCGGAAGCAAAATTTAAACTGATAGCTAAAATCATAAGGGAATGCGTTTTGATGCGGTGTTTCGTCAGACATCTGTGTACTCAATCTAATTCTGGCTGTCAAACACAATGCCAAAGAATGTGGTCTGAAATTTGGTCATGATCGGGGTTTGTTTTGCTTCGATTGTAGTGACTGCTTTTGTCGCTGTCTGTCGACAAGAACGGTCCGGATCAGCCATTCGGTCCCAAGCCTGACAGATGACTGATTGGAGCCAGTGAGTAACAAAGCACGGGTGACGAAGAACGATAATGATCACCTCTGACATGATTTAGACGACTGAACTTGAGAGACAAAAACAATCAAGTATTGATGTAGTGAGTAGTTTGGAAGACATGACGATTTATATGAGACCCGATTGTGAAGATTCAGGGCTTCGCCTAGATTTGAACCATCGACAGTGTTGTGAACCCTTGACTCAATACGCTGGTTCGTCCACAGTATAATAAGACGATTGATAGGAAATCGGATTCTCCTCCTTGATATAATTAACACGACAGATCTTGGTCCCGAAAATAACGCGGCGGTTCCCGTTAATTGTGCTCAAGACAAACCAAAAGGCGGGTGCGAAAAAGCAACTTTGTTCTGCTCCGACAATATGTGTGACATGGAGGAAATTGCATGGTATTTATAGGGTGCATAGTGACCTACCAACATTCTCGAACCAGAAGAACGAAGGACAGACATCAAAAAGTAGTTAAGGTCATTAGGCTACCAATGAGCATAGCGGAATAGAGGTCAAACATGTAGAACAAAGTAGTGAAGGTCACCTCTCGAATGTTCACGACATTTCCGCTTATTATGATCGGATAGGATCGTTTTCTCGAGGAAGGAAGCGGTTTTGGACGGGGAAAAACGGGTTCCTCTAACAAACAGAAACAACATGGTCAAAAGCAACTGAGCTACGAAGTCATGTCAGGAGCTCCGAACCTTTACATTTGGACCCTGCTGCCTACCCGTCTCACGAGAAATCCACTAAATGATCCACGGAATCGATTGCTCCGGCAGGATTTTTTAAACAATTCACAGTGGAGTCCACCAACGTTACCGTTGCGTGATGAAATCGTACTACGGGTTAATAACAAAGTCCATACGTGAAATTTCCTAGTTCCTGACGTGGCTTCGTAGGTGGGGTGGTAGACTGCTTGCCGCATTTGAGCATGCAGTTTCTGTAAGTGGTTCAAATGCAGTCGACGTTTTGATTGTTCAGCTAAACAAACCATGTCTCCGAGACACTCACAATCGATGCTGGAATGAATATGTGATAGAGAACTAAAGTTAATGCATCGTGATCACACCTTTAAGAGCAACTCGTACGTATTGAGTAACATAATCAATTTCCGTGAGTTCCATTACAACTCCAGCTTCTGTGCATTGGATTCATGGGAAGCACCAAACTGCTTATATCGGTCGGAGCATACACCACGTTCCAGTGTAATTTATTACCCATCTACTATTTAAGTCTGGAATTAAGTAAAACAAATGACTGTGCACTTCGGTGGTGGGTTTGTTTCGTTATGATTTAGTCGTCCAATTGCTCCAGCAGACCAGATCAGGGTTTTTTTACGCAAGGTTTCAATATCCAGTAATCTCAGTGTTTTAACTAATATACACCACTCCTAATAGAGACCGTGGATGTAGGTGATACATCGCTATTATACTGCCTTCGTAACTGTGTCATCTCTGAGGTACTGACTACAGTGGAACCATCATGTTGAGTCATTCTGTGAATGATAATTGGATGCCAATAACTTTGTCAAAAAAAATCAACCTGAATATCGAATAATGCACACATTTCACAGAAATATACTCATAAAAATTGGGATATCGTGCAGACAAGATCATCAGAATGAAACATGCCCCAAATATTCGATCATATATTCTACCTAAAGGCAAGGATAAAAAAGACCTGGAGTGGAAGAACTAGAGTTTGCAAAGACATATTGCCTCTCCCCCGTCTTTTGGAAAATCAATGACAATAAAACAGACAAACTGATTCAGTCATCTTGAGTTCTAAGGATTACCGGCAAGTATCCACTGCCATATACACACAGGTAACATGAGAAAATATCCACCTACTCAATAGGTCAGGATGGCTGACAGGCAAAACGAAAGGTGTCATGTGAACACTACTCTGACTCGATCGCAGTCAGCTGTTTCCGGTAATTCTCATCGGGCTTTTACAATTACATAAGGTACTGCGGTTCATGAACGAAAAATTCGAGCGAGTCAAATGGGTCATTAAGATCATGGACATGGGGCTGACCACAGTCTACTGGAGTGATGGTGGAAGTGTTGGTGAATGTGTGACACTGTCACTCGTACCGGCCGTCAGACATGCACTCGTCGCTGTCCAGTGGTTTACGCTCCACACACAATTCATTCTTCTTATAAACTTGTATATATGTGAACTCGTGTTATTTGTATCACCATACTATCAAATACATTCCCTTGACTAGTGATATGTCAATAGTGCGAATGACAGTCTTGATTTGGGGAACAAAACGAATAATTCGAGTCCGTTGTGTTCCGTTCGTCTGTCTCCACAAATCTTTTCGAGTTGGGACAGCAAAATGGTGGAAAGTGTTAACGGAGATTATGAAGTGGGCCATAACTGTTTTCTAATTACTAGGTATGTTCGTTCACGACAGGATATTTCAGCACAAAATACTTCAATACAAAATGCGCATGTGAATAACGGTAGAAACCATCATACAACAGAGGGAGATATCGGTTCGAAGGTGGACAAACTAATAATACAGTGTAATTACTTTTTATTGCTGATAAATGGCGTAGGATTTTGGTCAATATATAGATTGAACACTGTTCGCAAACGGATTGCATCTTTCTCTACTCTGTAGACGTTCCTACCAATCCATTTTGAAAAGAAGCACCATGCTCAAATTTTGCTAAGATCCGGATTCGAACGTCGGCCACGTTTCCGTGTTGCAGCTGTGCTGCTGACCAACGTGCCAATGGCTTCACACTAGACATCATTGAATTATCGCATGCGAACAGTCGGTCAAATTCGTGTCAGTAATGTTCAGAGTGCCTAACAGTCTAGAGAGTAGACATTGCAAATGCTCAGTTAATTGCGGCAGATGACTCCACGGTTGATAAAAATATGCATTACCGATGGGCTTTGACAAAAGCGCAACTTGCGTAAAAGGTTTTCAAAAAGGGGTGGAAAGGTCTGTCTGTGGAAATTCGAAGGCTATGACCATTTATATTATGTTACTATGGAGTGAGCTAGTAGGCATTTTAGCTACTTCCAACTAAAAAGAATCAGGTTGCGTTGATCAGAACTGAAAAATCATCGGTAGCATGAGATCCATGACACCAACACCGTTTGTTCACAGGTGTAAGCAACCAACGTGTGGATGAGGAACTGAGCACATTTCCAAAGAGAAGTTGAAGAAAAGTAGTTTGCACAAAGTGTGCGAACCAACAAACGAGACAACTTAGTAGGAAAAAAGGTCTTCTGATAGGCGATAGTAGTAAATTTAGTAAGACTGAAGTTGAACTGTAACGAAACAGATCTGATCGAGTAATAACTATTACACTGTCTCAGGCGTCTGGAGAGGAGAGTTTAATGACAAGCAATACTTAACCGACTGTCGTTTCGGTCAGCACTGTTTACTTATCCACACCACCGCGAATGGTAGCAAGGATTGGGCCGAAAGAGTGAGGAGGGTGGGTCGAACGACGTGACCGCACCTAATGGACATAATGAGTTACAACCTTCCACGTACATATCACCGGGTATGATTGTCTGAGTAACAGGGCTTCACTAATAGCCAAGACTTTACCGTTAATGACATTTAGTGGCACACTAGAATAGCTGATTAAATTGATGCTATTGAATGGCGCTACCGAAACTAGTTAACGCACACACTGACTGACTGCGAATTGATTGTTTGCACTTATCTAATTGTGAGGGGATAATACAAATTCATATAAATTTGTTGAGGCATAAGGTTATTACCGGAAATGGTCCACCGATCACAATACAATATGAGAGGGTACCTGTACATCCTAAGAACAAGGTGTGTATGCAAAATGGCAAAATTGACCTGCACCACGGGGTTTGTTTGGATTGTCGTAATGGCGATAACGGAAAAGAACAGCGATGGTATTCGGTTATGCGTGTGCTATGAGAAGCTAATCCAAATGACCAAAAATGTCTTCCCACTAGGAAAACTGTGTGATATTTTTGAGAAATATGGTGATGGCATCGATTTCAGCATGAGAGATATGGCAACAGGCAACTGGCAAGTGATGCTCAATGAGACCTGTTAAGCTGGGTCAGATTTTACAAAACCGTACGAACTCTGTGCTATGTCTTTCAGCAACATTCTAACGTCTGATGCAAAACTCGTGCATGATATAACCGTTTAAAAGTGTTCAGTATATCCGGATGGTTATATGGTTCATGGTAACTCCTAACGAGAAAGCGTATGCATTCTCGAATTACTACCAAATCAGATGACAGAAGTTGACCTGAAACTAAAACCCTCCTGACTGCCATCTTTTTGTGCGTAAACAGATGACCATTTTGCGATAAGTAACCCCGAGGTTAAACGTTCTAACAGACCTGAAGAAGACGGTGTATTTTCGATCAATAATGTCGATGAAATGGCAGACTCCCTAAGACTTGTGTTATATTACCGTGGCTTCATCGTTGATTTGACATGTATTTGACATGTGGGGGAAGTCGCCAGTTCCCCCAAAATATTGTGTGACAAAGGCTAACAAAGTACACTTGTGTGTGACCTCCATAGTTGGCACTGTCATGTGACAGTTCGCCCTTCAACCCTTGTGCCAAATCTCTGGCACCCCACCTACGCGTCCAAACGCTCACACGCCTACATCCCGCCTACGCGCCTAATCGCGCACACGCCTACGCACAGTACCGTACTACTCGGCTCATCATTTGGTCCTCCTTTGATTTGGTCCGAACCCTTTAAATATGATCTGTTTTGTGACTGTGTTGTCTTCGGATTGAGTGGCATGAAGGAACTCTCTCCGGAGTCCACTCTTCTCTCTGTGTTCATGCGTTAGTCTCGGATGGTTGGGTTGGTCGGGAAGTTTCGAACGAGTCATGCATATTCCGTAGTCCGTTGTTCGTTACCGTTGACTGTCGTCCCGCTATACGCCGTTCTACTGACCGTTATTCCGTTATCTCTTTAAGTGCACGTAGGACATTGAACCAGTTACATCAAGTAATCATCGTCTAAACAACCAATTCACTTACGCACAGGAACGCACTTGGGTTTTCAAGACACAGTGAGAATCTCCGAGCATGGCATAAATCTCTATTTTCGTAGACACTTCACCAAATAGTGCGAAGTTTGTTCTGGGTAGTGAGGCAAGTGAAAACGCGATCAGAAAGTAGGCCCTCAAACAGAACTAGACGGATGGTTGCCTACGATATCCGATGTTTGGGTAAGTGGCAGAAAAATACTGCGTGGCAAGAAAAAAAGGTAACCGTGACATTCTTTGTGCGATATGTTGGGGGGTACCTCCTGAGAAAAACGCTGGCCGTATGCAAGGACCATGAATCCATCCGCTAGCTAACAGTTTGAAAGATCCTAAGGTGCGGCTAGCACGATGGTAGATCTCACAAGAATGGGACCAAGGATGCAAACACCCGCAGGGCAAACAACATTCCAACAGTGATTCAACATTAATATATCCCACAAATCATACTGATTGGCGATCCCGTTGGGCAGAAGGTGGCAGTGATCTACTTACAAATTGTAGAAAAAAGGCCATCAGCAACAAATTCAAGCGTCGGTTCCCGGAATCGCACTCCTCTTCGAGAGATATGAGAATGGTGGAACAAGAACGTCAAGTAGTGAACAGTAAAAGTTGCGGACCTAACACATTTGGTCGTCAGGAAAACAACTTAAGATCGTGGTAGTTTTGTATACACAATGACGATTTAGCCACATGAGGAAGTTTGTACTCCTGAGAAATTTGGTACAGAAAGTTTTGGCAAATTTAAGTAGCGGAATTTGGACATGCCGGAATAAACAAACTTTAACCAGCCAGAGAACGACTTTGATTGCTTCGTTAGCGCAGAACGGACATTTTTCTGCCAATTACGCGAACACCGTAGTATCTGTGAAATTCCCCATTTGGGACGTTGGACACTGTCGCAGGTAGCGACTACCAGGTACCACAACGTGTTAGCTAGGGTTGGTATTATAAGACGGCTCGGAAAAATCTCGAACCAATTGGCACACTCTGGTTTGGGTTGATTTACTCAACGAATGGTGCGGAACAATCTCGACTGCATGTGCAACCATAACTATAGTAAAGAGCGCTGTTGACCGTTAGATTTGATGAGATGAAACTATGGGCCAGCTCCGCCCAAAACATCGCCCCACTTTGGAAGTTGCCTAGTTCACGAATTTTACAGGATACTTGGACTAAGTAAAGCACGAACTACAGCATGTCACCCACAATGCAGTGGGTAAGTACAAAATCGAGTCAATCCCCTAAATGTCTTCTTAAATTTTCTATGGAGGATGTGTGACCATTCCGAAGTATTTGTTAGTGTGCCACAGCAACCAGTATACGTTGGCAGATAAAGTATCACAGCTCCAATGGACAGGCTGAGAAATAAAGTTGTCGTTATATAGGTCGTATTGAAAGTCTGTCCGGTTTAGATCCAACACCCTTGAGTGGAATTTCTAAGACATACTTCGAACCCTCCGGTTTACTGCGATCTAGCCAGTCGGGAGATTCTCATTTGCTTATCAGTCTCCAAGAAAGAGAATGGCTCAGCTTAGCAGTCTTGTGCAGTGGATCAGCCCGGTAAAGCAGAATTACGCCACGAGAATCGGACGTAGATGTAGAAATGCTTTTGTGGTCGGAACGTCTGAAGAAGTAGCGGGAGTATGAGATTGATGATCCATGACACCAACACCGTTTGTTCACAGGTGTAAGCAACCAACGTGTGGATGAGGGACTGAGCACATTTCCAAAGAGAAGTTGAAGAAAAGTAGTTTGCACAAAGTGTGCGAACCAACAAACGAGACAACTTAGTAGGAAAAAAGGTCTTCTGATAGGCGATAGTAGTAAATTTAGTAAGACTGAAGTTGAACTGTAACGAAACAGATCTGATCGAGTAATAACTATTACACTGTCTCAGGCGTCTGGAGAGGAGAGTTTAATGACAAGCAATACTTAACCGACTGTCGTTTCGGTCAGCACTGTTTATGATTGGAACTACTGGCTGGCTAATCACCATAGAACAGCTTAGTCGAATAAGCAAGTGAAGATGATAAAGTGTTCGCAAAACTGTGTGAGAGTCTCATAGTTCGTGTTCGGCCTACAATTCCGACCAGCGTTACTTAAACAAACTATTGCACGTGAAAGTTGGGTAACTTTTATTTGAAAAGATTCTCGAATTGACCGCCGTTTATCTGCCCAAATAAAAGCGTTCGTGTACGACATGACTTGATAAGCTTCCAAAGAGTATTGGTGGTCATCAGGCTATGATTTCGCAGAACGTCAGCTTTAGTTACTCCAGTGTCTTTGGACTATCGTGATAGACTCTATGGATGAAATGACCTCAGAAGAAACTGTACGGCGGTGTAGGATCCAGAGATCTTGGCGTTAATTCAATCGACTCTCTTCTACAGATTCATGGCAGTTTCGAGACGGCTGCAAATCGTAAGTGAGTAGTACGAAGCGGCACTATTCTGTTGAAACAAAACTGAATAATCTATTCCGAGCTGATCTACTGCGTGAACCACACGCTGTTATCATAATGATGAACAGGGGTAAACTATAATGGACCGATATCCAACATTTTAAAAATGTCATCCGCACCTGCTATATTTTCTTTGAGGAAATAGGATCTGGTGGCTCTTGTTCCCATTTTTTCTGCTAAAACCATAAGTTTAAGGTCAAGTTGTCACCGATTTGCAAAAGGCTGCCACGGGTTGAAGGTTTGCCAAGCGCGAGTTTATAACCAAGTTCTTCAAACAGATTACTGCTTCAGCGGAAAAGAGAGCTACATGAGTATAGACGTTAACTACGTACTACTAACAAAGCATTTCTTGCTTATCCATATCTTTGGAGACTAATAAAGAAAACGTGAACGTGTAATTATTCAGTAGTTCTTACAAAGCCATTTTAGCTGTAGCAGTCTTCTGAACCGAATGGCGGGTACGCTTCTGAGAGCTAGCAAAGGTCCTTCGAACGACTTTTTGGGTTGTTTTCGCTGAGCTAATTGAACCGGAAGTGACAGGGTGTTTTGATTCCCACCCCCTGTAATGTGTATTTGGGTGAAAAGAGTTCACCCGATCCGCCAAGCTGTATCTTTGTGGCCAATCGCTTGCGACGAGGGAAATTTCATCGAGGTTTCTGAAATTTAATCACGGGCCAAGGTACGCAGTGGGTGGAAAGTAAGGGAAGTACCGTGAACGGTAGTCATAAAAAAAACACTGTAACGAGCGAATGAAAATAGTCCAGCTTGCACTGACTGAATCAGGATTAAGTGTTCCGCCAAAGCCATAGAGGAAGATCTTGGGTCAACAGACAGTAGAGTGATCAAGGAGGAGGAGTGTGCATACAGTACTGTTGTGTTGCACAACATATGAATACAACCTCTGCTTCCTCTTTTGGTTGCAGAATATAAATTGTGACCAGTTGTTACGATGTGTTCCACAGTCGATGATTCAGGTTTCTCGGTCGGCTATCCGCTCGTGTCAATTACAATTGATAAGTAGAACCTATAAATGCTTTTCGAAACAACTGACATTTCGTCACTGTTGCACTGTGTTTGGGCTACTGTCTCCCACTAGTTTAGTAGAGCAAACACTTCCTTCGAAATAAGTTCCCTTTGTGCGGCCCATTAGCCAACATTGTTTTAACAATATACCAACTGGACGTATCTTCCAAACCAACCTATGGTAGATTGAAATCGAGTAATGAAACGGACCAAACACGCGATGTTTGGTGTTGTGGTGCAACCGTGCTTTCTCATTCCGTGAACACCTACAGGTCAACTTGTGTGACTAGAGGAGACACCACGTTAGGATGAGTTGATCAGCATGTCGCCTAATTGACTTGAACAATACATAATTTCCACGTACTGCGTCACAAGTTTGTAGTCGTTGATTATAGATGGATTAAGACTTGTTACTTCAAAGCATACTGTCCCACGAAACTTCCTATACATCCACGAAGGTCACCCTTGGATCATGCGAACCGAAGTTGGATGTGAGCACCCCCAAAAATCTGACAATGTTTAAAAGCTTGTCAATGCTCCGGTACAACCGAGCAAGTAGCGTATGTACTGTTAAACCCTTCGAATCAGCGCCAGAAAAAGGCTCACTTGTATACTGTTTCTCTAGCAAGATGTTGGGGGCTGATTTTCGAGGTGAGGTGACTATTGTAAATGTCAGAAGATGACTAAAACAGCCCCTCGCGAAAACAGGGAGATATATTTTAGTTGTCACATCGTTTGACTCCTCTCTCAGTGTGTTCCGATTACCACTGCATCCGTTAAATCAGTGAGCTTAATATATAGTTACCATGATTTGCAGCGGTCGGATCCCGGTCAACAGAAGTTCGGTTTGTGTCCGTATACGCTGTATCCGGCCAGCCAAAGCATTTGTGACACCTACAACGTTAAAACCTGTGACCAAAAGGAGTACACAGTCCCGTTTTACAGAGCACAAAACGTCTCTAGTAGGGTTATTGTGTGTGTCCGATCACACGAGTACGCAGTAAGGCTCACCTTTGCAAGCCGTCGTGTAGCGTTAACAGTCTCATGCATTGTTTTTGGTCCCAATTCTCGGTCGGACTATATGTTAGAGGAACCCATTTTTCCTCCGTCCAAAACCCCGAACTTCCTCGAGAAAACGATCCTATCCGATCATAATAAGCGGAAATGTCGTGAACATTCGAGAGGTGACCTTCACTACTTTGTTCTGCCTGTTGGGCCTCTATTCCGCTATGCTCATTGGTAGCATAATGACCTTAACTACTTTTTGATGTCTGTCCTTCGTTCTTCTGGTTCGAGAATGTTGGTAGGTCACTAGGCACCCTATAAATACCATGCAATTTTATCCATGTCACACATGTTGTCGGAGCAGAACAAAGTTGCTTTTTCGCACCCGCCTTTTGGTTTGTCTTGAGCACAATTAACGGGAACCGCCGCGTTATTTTCAGGACCAAGATCTGTCGTGTTAATTATATCAAGGAGGAGAACCCGATTTCCTATCAATCGTCTCATTATACTGTGGACGAACCAGCGTACTGAGTCAGGGGTTACAACACTATACCAACTCGATGGACTATGTTTGAACCATCGTAACAGTGTCTAGGTTAACTCTGGCTTCACCAAGCGCAAGGTTAGATGAAAATAACGCGACCTACGTGGTCTAGAGTTTGATACATTACAGAAGTCCTTTGATTGAACCAATTATGCAGTGGGAGACGGTTTTTAGTTCACCAAACCAATAAAAAACGTGAATTAGCCTGTTCCATGTCCGTTCGACTAAACAACAGCAACATACACGTGGTAAATGGTATCAAGACTAAGAATGTCTGATGACTCAATGAAATGATGTTGTTGACCGCGAAAAAAAGCTAAACTGTCAAAGTCAGTATGTTACACAAACTAAAGCCAAATCAATGAAGTTACCCGTAAAAGAAGGTCTAATCAAACAGAAATCACTTGAGGTTGTTAGGGAACCAGCTATTGCAAAATTAGTTGCCAGTCACGATTAAAAAATGACACTAATATTTCACCTTCTGATACAGAGTGAGTTCACTACTGTTCCGCATGTCGTTGTTGGTGAATAGACGGAGTAATTGCGAAACCTGATGTTAGAGCACTCATTGGGATATGTCTTTAATTGTGTTATCCTATCGAGCATTGTTGAACAGCAGCTTGATCAAAAAATGAGATCAGCATCCAAAACCAAACAGCGTGAAAAAAATGACTGACGACACTGCTGTGCCATTAGGAGAGAACCCATAGAAGCTGAAAAAATTGCATATCTTTGCTAACTCAAGGTTAAACAATGCGTACTACAAAATGAGCAGTATACAGAGGACAGCAAAGTGTGAATGAAACAAAATGTTTCGTGGTTGATCGAAGCGCCTCCGACAACAAACCGACAGAGAGAACAACGTACTTGATAACTGTACAGATGTTGATACCAGTAACATTAAACTTTCTCTCTTACCATCCAATACAACATCCCGCTTGCAGACTCTGGATGTGAGAGTTACATTAACACTCAAGGAAAAAGTATGGGAAATATTTTTTGAGGCTAACACTACAGAAATTACCAATGAGATCCAAAACGACTACTCCCCGAATCTTTAAAGAAGCGATTACTGTACGTTTTAACCAAATATGTTTGACCACAGACAACAGTATTCCCATTGTATTTACTTTCGAATGGATCCTGGGGGCCCCTAAATCTTTTTTCTCAACATCAGTGCAAGTTCACTTTGAGGACTTCTCTGTTAGAAGGATGTACCAGACCGAATAAAAATTTCTCAAATTTATGCACACCTACTAGGGGAACTCATAGTAGTATAAATCAACCAAACACGTAAAAATAGCTGTCAATGCCTTTTGAGTATGGAAACGCTGAACCACTCCATCCCGCTTTGACCTTTGATGTTATGAAATGGTCATCATGCAGAGGCATTCACTTGATCGTATTCGTCTTAACTGTCATGAAATGTCACTTTTCCTGAAGAATAAGCACCGCGTTGGAATGTTTTTGAACACAAATCCTTCAGATTGTTGATGAATAAACCTTTATCACTCATCTACTCGCTTGGTCAATAATTCCGGTGCTTATATTTCAATATTCCGACTCAAGAAAGAATGTCAGCCATTATGTCAGCTACACATTTTATTGAACAAACACTGCAGCCCGAGAATTGTTGCGTGGTCACATGGGGCCGATATGAAGTTTTGCGTGTGCGGCTGTATACTTCCGCATACTCATTACAAGGTTTTCTGATATACCCAGAGTGACCTCTCACAACTTTGGTCTATTAGGCGTATATACGTGGCTGTGCCAGTATGAGAGAAACCCGGTCCAGGCAATTTACTGTGTTGTGTAAGTGGACAACTGAGATCGAGGATCAGCTACGATTACGCGGGGCAGTCCTCAAATCTTTTAATAAGTGATTTCCCTCCCTAGTAGATTGAGCTCAAAAGAAGACTGTCACTTATTTCATGACAGACATACATACTAGCAAACTATTCCCAGGGCTAATAAGATGAGACCCACACACATAATCCAAGATAAGTAACAAAACGATTGGATGAAAATCTTAGCGGCTGTGGGTGGAAGATTGTCAGTATCTGTAAAGTAGCCCGCAGATGAGAATCATAAATCTGCCATACTACTCATTAGCAATACAATTTCTATGCTCAGCAGTGGCGTTGGTGGATTCCAGCGTGAACTGTTTGAGAAATCCTGCCGGGGCAGTGGATCCCCTGAATCATTTGGTGGATTCCATATGAGACAGTGGGACGGGTGGGTAACAGAGTCCAAATGTGAAATTTCCGAGCTCCCGGTGTGGCTTCGTAGCTCAGCTGGTAGAGCGCTTGCCGCGTTGAGGCATGCTGTGTCTGTCGCTGTTTCGAATCCAGCCGAAGCCCTGACTTTTCACAGTTGGGTCTCATCTAAAATCATAAATTTGCCATACTACTAATTAGAAAATAGCTCACTTCGGATAGCCACTTTGGACTGACTACGGCTGCAAGAGCTTGAAGTGGTAGTTATGATACTCACTCTAAAACTGTTCCACATCTAACTGGCAAAGTAGAGGCAGGTTTCATAAACCGCCCTTTGTGACCAATCGGTAACGGAAGCATGCTATCGCTTAAACTGATCAGTAATAATCACCCAAAACAACGAAAAATTCTACAATGATCGTTCCCTAAGCTTCTTACTTCCCATTGCAGCCTCGCCTTGCTTCGAGTAACCGACAGACAAAGTGTAAAAATTTATATTCAGGAAATAATGCATGTATACCTGAAGCGCAATCTTCCTGGACACAAAACAAGCATTGTGAACGTCTCGGATATACTGAGACTTACTGAAATTGAATCCAACAATCAGCTATCCGTCTGTGGCGGACGTGAATCTGGCTCACATTGATAAGGTCGTGAGTCTGCGAGCAACGGACTGACGTTGCATGTGATCGCTCGGGATATGTCAGGAAAGCTTAAACCAAGTCATGTCAACTTGGCGAGACACAAAACCATCAAAGGACACTAAGATTACGCTGTCAATAGACGGAATCAACAGGTCAACAAAACAAGGCTATGGTTAACGGTTGTGACATTCTGATGAGCGGTGTTTGGCCGAATCGTTCCATGTAGAAATCCCCGGGAGTTTAGTAAGCACCCAAGTGTCTTGCATTCAGGCCAGCAGTATAGAGCGACAATAGTATCCTTTTCTAGTTTTCTTCTGCCATAACCTACGAACAAACAGTGAGCTCAGGCACGCCACTTTTCCGACGAAGGAGGACCACCAATCATTCTCGAAGAGAAGCAAAGAGTTTACTGGTACGTACGTGACTATCTGTGGTAGTTCGAGCACAATTTGCGGCATGTATAACCTTAGTACTACAAAAGAACAGTCATCATCACCACAGCAGCCATGAGCCTGACAAAAAGGTATTGTGACTCGGGCCGCCGCTCACTTCAACAGTGACGTGGAATATCCTAGACGGAAACGTTACTAAGAAGGTCGACAAATACTAAAAGAAGACTAAGCGGAAGAACTAGAAATGGTATGGATACAGGTACACCATTGACTGCGACACATCGCCATCTCGGATGACGTATCTAACCAGCGGTTTGAGTGATCACGAGGACCTCAGCCAGGCAAGCGATGCCTACCCACTTCGCTCCGTGGAGCAGTCAAGGTCTTCATATTTCGTGACCACAGTGTTGCTTGACCACCACGCCGTTTTACCCAACTGTTGGTGGCCCCAGTATGTAATGCCCGGTACGGTAAACGCCCGGCTGGCATACGGAGCACGTGACCCAACCATCGCAAGCTGTGCAATTGATCGTGCATCCCGATCGTTCCGGAATACGCGCCGGCGAACTGCCACATTGCTCACGCGATCAGTCCACTTAATGTGGGTCAATTGGCGGAGACAACGATGGTCAAACACAGCAAGCCTGTTGATATCTTGCTTGCGAACAGGCCACGTTTCCGAACCATACA